>JANSTX010043362.1:0-12483 GCA_027564355.1 Penthetria funebris | reverse complement strand
CATACATGAATCCAGGTGTGCTTCGAAGTCGTTTTCAATGTTCATTGCAATTGATTGTCCATGTTTTTTTTTACCTTCTTCATCTTGTTATTTGATTTTTTCCCCCGAATTTCCACATTTTTATATGTCCATGATACACAACCGTCTTGTAATATTTACCAAATGGTCAATTTAATACTTTATGGTATTTAATTTTAGAATGGTTGAGAAAATTTTTATCGATAAATTTGATCATTTAATAGCGGAATTGAAATTACTTGACATACATATACGAAATCAGATGTCCACTACATTTTCCAGAGTTTTTGTCAATTGAAAAACTGAAACTGTTAACTTATTAGCGATCATTGTTATGATATTCTTTAAATTGTGTTACAATATTATGTAACAAAAATGAAGAGAAACAAAAAAAAAAAAACCGAAAAAGTAAATTTTATTTAACAACAAAATAAAGAAAAAAAAAACATATAAGAAATACATACATAAGGAAGTATCTTATTTTGCTTGTCGCATTGTTTGCGCTAAGTAGATTTTACAAACCGATACAAATTTGCCCACAAAAGAGGACTAAAAGGTGCCAAAGACGGTTTTTGTAAATGATAACAAGGAAAATAAAAGATGTACAAACAAAATATGAGAGGCGTATAAATTTTTTCTTCTGATTTTCTTGAATTCCTTTCTTTTCTTTCCATCTTTACTTTAACTTCTGTTATTTGAAAATAAGATAAAATTTCAATGAAGAGATTTTTAAATTGAATTTTAGTGATAGGAAAATTGAAAAGGACGAAAATTAGTTTTTTTTTTTTTTTTTTTTTGAAATTTGATAGATTTTTTAATATACATTTTTCTTTTTCCGTTGTACATTTGATAGGATATACATTATTATGTACGTGATAGTTTCTAACAGTCAAAATGACTTATTCGATCATATCAACATCATATATATATATAATATAATACTGCCACCAATATCATCTCAACGTGTACATTATTACCTAATTCCAAGTGTCAATCCAAACAAAGTTAAGATTATTAAGAAAAATACAGAATCAACAATATTAACATAATTCAGTAGAGTGGTGCAGCCAGCCGAAAAACGCGACAAATACCCTTTCTGAACCACAAACTTTAAATTTGAAAAAAAAAATCAGTACTAATTGAGACCGCAGGCAGCAGATAATTTGAATTCCAAGATATTTTTATTCATTTATTGGAGCAGAGATTCTCGTAATATCGCAATTGAATATTTTAGCTTGTTGTTAAGATGTGCATTTTTTAATAAAAACAAATACAATCTCAGTTAGTATTCCATTATAAACTGCAAAATGTATGTATTAGAGAATAGTTATAAGAGATCATTAACAATTTGGCTAGTTCACAGATGGATATGAGAGCTAATTTTAAATGGCTATACTTCGATTGTATTCATGTAAGGAACCAGAAGTTAGATCATCAGTTGAAATTTTTTTTAATTGAAAAAAATTTTGAAATTAATAATAGACATATAATTATAATAACTGAACTAAACAACCCTTTTTAAAGTTATTAATTTTCAGGTGTATACTCATACTCACATTTTCAATACCCATTTATTTCATTAACATTTCAGATTTTCAATTTATTTTATTTTTCCTCTATAATTTATTATGTTTAACCAAAACATATACAACATGGAATTATAAAGCAAAAGGGCAAAATACTATCACCTTATAAGCTAACCTTTACCAAAGATAAGGTTTCAGTTAAACTTATAGGTTATTCGTGCTAATATATATATATATTGACTATATTTAAATATACATGAAACAAACGATATCCGGCCACATATAAAACCCTTAACTTTGCTCTATAATATATGGAAATTGTATAATATTTTAAATAAACTCTGATATACTCTGTAGACATTCTAGAATTATAGATTACTATATAAGGTTGAATATATTTCATACGATATGTATCATTGTAGATATTTAGAGTACAAAATACAAAAAAAAAACAGTGGGGTAGCACTAGAAAACTTGAGCTTACGGTACCTTGAGCTTGAAATATTACAACATTTAATATCATATTTAATATCATATGCTTTCATTCATCTCTTATTTTGATTTGTTTTATTATATAAAAAAAATAATTTAAAAGTGGAATCAAGCACATTCAGTTACAGTTTGCTCAAGTTGCGCCACTGCAAAATTGAATATCCTATATAGATCCTGGAAAATTGTCATTTTATTATTGTAACATTATCTTATAAACTGAAAATGCATAATATGAATGAAGATAAAAGATCTACAAGGGCTAAGGTGAGTTGTACATATATACATAATATGAGGACATAAAAGGAAACTTTCTGTTTTCATTATAATTAGTATATTGAAAGGTTATATTATGATTATTATCAATATGAAAATAAATACTATATATATTACAGGATGAATATTTATAATTCACATGGTTGATCTAAAAGTTAAGCTAGAATATTATACAGTGTTACTGTATATCTATATTTCATATTTATCAATATTAAGTAATTCGGTAGTGTGGTATCTGAATCATACACCTATCTAGTTTGTTGCTGGGATTTTTATTCACCAAGCCCATAAAGAAGACTATAATACCAATCATATATGTTTGACCACTATCACACGCTATAAAATTGAAAAATAAATATAGGTTGAGCAACCTCATTATATTAAATATTCATTCCATATATTCACAACCAGAAACGCTCAAACACACATTCCAAAATTTAGAAAGCTGAACACAAAAGCAATTGTCTATTTGCCTTAAATTTACATTCAGGATCAATAAGACACATTAAAATCTTTTTTAAAGTTAGTTATTTGATATACAATTTTTGATAATACTATAAATCGTGTATGCATAGAGAAAAATTAGATTTATTGATAAATTTTATGTTAAAATCAAATACTTTAGGGTGTAAACAGGAGTAGATAGTATATATAGTGAAATATGTTGAAAATAAAAAAAAAGTTTATGTAAATTTATTTTAAATAATATATTCTTTATTTATCTGTCCACTCGTATGTGTCTTGGGAATATTAATATTAAATAATTATACAAAAATAAATCAATGTCAAAAATGTTTGTCCACGTGCTACTTGTATAAATTTAAAATTATGTAAATGAAATTCAAAAACAAATAATTTTTTTTTTTTTACATTTTCATAAATTTTTGAAACAAATAAAATGATAGTTTAAAAACTACTATTCGTCTGTTTCGGATTGCTTCTTAAAATCGAAATAAAATACAAAAAAAGACTTAGTATAATAAACGACGTAATGTAGTAGAAAGGTCTTAAAGATTACATAATTACATTTAATAACATTCAATTCTTTCACTATGCAAAATTTGCATTATAAATCCCAATATGGACCACAGATTATGTACAACAGTATAAAATATTGGTGACAATATGATACGGTAAGATACAAATTAGAATAGTGAAAACTTTTCAGGAAAATTTGGAATCACATTTGTGTAGGCTACGTATAGTTTGTTGATGAGATGTTTATTCATCAAAGTCACAAACAAGACAATATTAGATACTTATATTTTTGACTATCACACGCCATAAAATTGACACTAATTGTGTACCTGTTTGAAATGGGAGATAAATTTAGGTTGAGTAACCTCAAGATGTTATTCAGCCACTCCACTCATCACCTGTCGAAATGCTTTTAATAAAATGTTTAAGTTATTCAAAAAAAAAAATGCATGGTAATAACTTTATTATTGTAATTATTAACCAAATTGCTTTTATTTTCCATAAAAATAAAAAATATCATAAAATAAAACGCGTCCATAAACCACAATTTTATTGATCCAAATCCGTGACGAATCGAATAAAATTTTATATCATGAAAGAATCATCATTAAAAGGTTAAAAGGTTAACAGGTCGTTAATTGTTATCGTTTTTTTTTTTTTAATAGTTTTGATATTAAAAACAAAAAAAAACAGTGAAAAAATATTACTTTTAGACTGTTTTTTATTTTTTTTTGTTTTTTGTTTTTTTTTTTTTTTTTGAGAACTTGAGGTTTACACGTTGTAAGAAACTATAAGAAGTGTTTTATTCTTTTTGCTTTTATTTTTAATGTTAGTTTTTTCGTCTTCTTAAGACTGGTTTCTATAAAATATGTTCTGTGTTATATGGGAAAATGGTTTTTATTTCATGTTTTACAAAAACATTATTAACAAAATCACTTTTATATATAAATAAAATACAACAGAAACAAAAATTCCAGAATTTTGAATTCATAACTAATAATATTTCATAGAAAATAAGAACCTTAATATCAGTAGATTAAGTACACTTATGTATTAGACAGGAGACCTGGATGTAAACTTAAGTATTATTTTTATAATATGATTCGTATTCAAAAGCCTTTAAAATTTGTGATGGATATACACCACAAAAATTATCATTAAGCATTATTTTATTTGTGTTTCAAGTGGTGTTTCAATTTCAACAGGAGAAAATTTAAATAATATTAAATGGATAGGTCGAGAGAAATTGTGCCATAGCAATTCGTAATTAATAAATGTCCGAAAAACTAGTAGAATCAGCTTATTATAAACAACCAGAATTCGTTAAAATTACAAAATGTTCGACTGCAATATTCAGATGCCAATACGAGCTTTGAACATTCAATATAAAATATTCTTCAATACGACATTCAATTTTTTCACTAATATTGATATATCTGTCTATCATAAGTGATAAACTTTAAGTTATAAAATAATTAGCATGCATACTAGCATAATTCTAACTATTCCAATGAATTGCAAAAATGTCTAAAGTGCACAGATTTTTACTTTGATACCAACATTGAAACGAACATTCATGTAAAATTACCTTCAATTTAATTTAGAAATTTTTAGGAATTCATTCGTGGTCAAATGGGACTATATTGAGGTCCTGAAAATATTCTATAAATAAATGTGAAAATTTGAAGTTCTACGTAAACTACAATTGGTTTGCTGTTCCCTTCATCAAAAGTTTCTATTTAAAACTAACCTGATAATTTTTAAAAATTATCACTTGTTTTTAAACTTATCGAAAGTTAAAATTCTCATTCAAATTAAACTCATCTATAAATTAAAAATATATATTCCTAAAGAATAATAAAAAAATCTAAAATTAAAATCAAATTATACATTTAAAAATGTAATTCTAATTTAAAAAAAAAAAAAAAAAAACAGATAAATAAATAAATAAAAACATCATTTTGAATTATTTCGAACATTACTCTTACTTTATTACCGAATTTTTGATTTGAAATTTCACTAACAAAAATATATAATTAAATTTAAAATTAATAATAAGATAATAAATTACTATACAATTTAAATAAATATTAAAATAAATTAATGAAAAATTAAATAAATATGTCTACGAGTATTTATACTTTAAGAATATATACTTAGTAAACGCGGTTATTACTAAATAATATCACTTTGAGCATAAAATCTAAAGATCTAACTAAAATTATCGCGACAGTATATAAAAATTACTTGATATATGGTATCCTTTTTTCTCCTTTGCTGATTTTTGTTTTTTTTTTTTTGTAGAGAAACGTAAATTAAATCTACGAGTTAAATTTTATAATTTTTGTCAATAATTTTATAGTTAGAATTTTTAATAATTTTACATAAAATGAATATAATATACAAATCAATACTTAATTTAAGCAAAATAAATCAACTGTAGAATTATAGAAAACTACGAGCATTAAATAATATGCTACCTTCTACTAAAACCAAAAGATGGTAAGCGATATTCAGGACTACTAAATGCACTACTATGACTTCCAAATGATACGTTCATATAATTTTCTAAAGAACTATACAACCTGGACGGTGATTGATAATATGACATTTGCGGTGATTGAATTGTACCAATACTACCTGAACTGGTATTACTTTGCGGTGACGAAGAACTAAATGATTTATTTGTTGTATGATTATATTGTGTATTATTATTTAAAAATGTTTGTGATAGATGTAATTTGACAACATCTAACATATCATTTTCTATTGTTAATGTATTATGAATAGCTGAAATTTTGGTTAGTAAGGTTGGAACATCCGTAAATAGGATGTCCAATAGCTTACCTGTTGTAAATAAAACTATTGCTTTTAAACAGGAATATTCGGCTGAGTCAACATGAAGTGCCTTCAGCTTTTCAACTTGTTCTTGAAATATTCTAATGTGATCCATAAATGCAACAACACGGTCGGCAGCCATCGGTGATGCATGCAATCCGGCCGCCGCTAACAATGGTGCAACATGTAATGGCATTGAACATTGTGATGCATTTAATACAAATAATTCAGACCATACTAAACGTAATAATGCCACCTGATCGGTTACTTGTAAATCAGGAAAAAATGGTATATTTTTTGCCCATTCAACAGCCGAAAATAGTAATCTTGCCGCTAATTCACATATATTATCAATTCCCATAATATTATTTGGTTGCATACACTGACCATATCTTGATGTTGGATATGGTTCAGCACGTAAAAGGAGGGAAATATAGGAACTTAAGTATGAATGACCATTAAAACTGGCCGCTGCCATTGGATCACCATTTGGAAATGGATATTGTGTATGCATGCCAGGTAAACCGGATGGTTGTGATGGTGGTACTCGTCCTCGTTGTACAGCTAGAAATTAAAAAAAATATATATCTATTAATTATGCGTTAAGTTGTTATTATTATAATTTGTGTAAAAAAGTAATAAATAATCAAGAAAATCATACGGATAAAATTGAATATAATATACAGTTGAATATCCTTTTTCTGAATATTAATTGGCAAAAATAAGAAATTCTGGAATATTACAGAATCGAAATTCTGAATTAATACTCAAAACTACTTATACAGTTTCACTTAAAATGATTTTTTACGAAATTTCAAATGTACTCAAGAAAATAGAGACAGGTTCCCAGTTAATAACACTGTATGTTATATATATATATATATATATATAAATTTATATATTTATATATACTCGTACATATATATGAACCTTTCACAAAACTTATTTATAGCAATGAAATAAAATACAATTTATTCAGAGAATTGCATCACGTATTTCTCAAAGAATAACTTAAGAGGTGCTAGAAACTAATATTTCATAATAATTTTAATTTAATGTGTTTAGGACTCATACAAAAATTATTGTAATTTACTAAAATTATGGACAATCAATGAGATTACTATAAAATATAATATATACCTATGACTATTTACTAAGTTATCATATATATAAAATAAATACTCATGTATATCTATATATTTATTATTAGTCAGCTATGTATTAATCGGTCAAGGTATTTTATTAATTAAAGTGCATAAAAAACAATCAGATATTATAGGTTCAATTAAGACTAATTCAAAGCAAACATTATTTATGACACGATGCAAATACTTATGATATCGAATATTAGATGCACAAAGGATTAATTTAAAAACCAATTGCACTGTGTCTATATTGTACTTTTATTCCAAAATTATACGGGTTTTAGCCTTTTTTATTTCGGTTTATTTCTGTGCCTTGAAAAGTACTCAAATCCGCTATGTCATCATAATTTTTCAGATAATATTTTTTTAATTAATACGTAAAAAAGATGCACTACAATTGACTAAAATTATACATTAAAGGTAATGTTAATTAAACATATCTAAATTTTACTATAATTTCATTAAAATACGTCTCGAATACATTATGGATCATAATCAATCAATCGCGCGGGTAGATCTATTGACAAATAAATTAGAAGCATGGAAATATATTAATACTATAACTATAATTGAAATCTACCAACTAGAAAATATGGTGTCAATTATAATTATCCGGTTATAGAGAGGAGTGAATAGAGATAAATATTTCAGTAGAGATGTCTAGTTTATTTTTAAGATGTTTCATTCACCTGTTGACAAATATGACATTAACCCCATATTTTAATCCTCAATTACACGTCATTACAGACATATTTAGTGATGGAGTTAGGAGGTGCCACAGAACTAATTTTGGATACACATATAGAAGAGAACTATGTATTATAATATAGCTTCTGCGATGATTCGGATGAATGCAACATTAAATAGTAATTCTATAAACTCCTATCTGAGAACCTCTAAAGTTATTTACATTATATACTTTCTTGAACTTATATTATATTTTACATAAAGAACGCTATCAAAGGCATTGTTATTTGTGGTACTCTTATGTTGAAATTATATTTTGTTGTTGTTATTGTTCTTTCCATTATTATCATCATTATTATGATTAACATTATACATATTATGTACGTAGTGTTTATCTTTTACTTCTTCTACAGAGATTGAAGATGTTACATTCAAAAAGTTTTGTTACTTTTCGGTTTATTGTTTTTATTTTCATGGTATTTTTTATTTTTACATTATTTTTAATTTATTTTTTTTTTTTTTTTTTTGCTTTTTTGACTTCTTTGCTTCTTTTACATAGTTTTTGTTCCGCATCATGAAAGACTTACTTACTTTTATAATATGCTTCTAACATAATTCTGAAGAATTAATTTTTGCACAAACAAATAGGAATTCTGTGTTTAAAACTAATGAAGTATCCTCTTTTCATTTCTCTTAAAAGATTTTTATCTTCTTCATGTCTTCGTGTATATTATTATAACATTTTGGTATTATAAAACCGGTTGAAAAAGCGCCGATATTAAGCGAATATTTATGTTTATCTTCTTTTTAAAGGTAAGATGATGTATGGATGGTGGTTTACTTTAAAAATTTGTTAAAAAAATTATCTTAAAAGTAGTAATGTTTTCCATGAAAATTACCAAAACGTTTTCTATTTTATTGTAATTTCCAAAAAATATAGAGGTTGTTGAAGCGAATTATTATGATATATGGGAAATGTAATTATATAAACATGTTTCACATTATATTGTCTAGCTTCGTTCGAGATAATGATTTAAAGATTTGTTACGGTTTTCCATAAACAAATGCAACGAATGGCTATTTTTATGAAAATTAATCACACTTAGTTCATGACACTCATAAATACAAACATTAGTTAATAACAGTGAAATAAGATAGAATAAGATTAAGTTACTTTGTTTATTCTATTCCCTACCACTGGTACTATTGAACCTGCCTAATGTCGATTTTCTAAGTTATTCTTACATAAATTACTTGGTACCGGTCGTCGTTCATCTGAACTTAGAACAACTGAAAGTTGTCCAATTTTGCAGTTTATCAAAGTATTTAATATATATCTAATCACTTAAGTATACTCAATTAAATTTGGAAAAAACTTTCATTCTTAAAACTGCACAAAATTTACAAAATTCTCTATTTCATACAATTATTGGATTACCGCAATAATTCACAAAATTGATAAACAGAGGGCAAAAGAGAGTATTGCTTGATAACCACAAAAATAGGTTTTTAAGTAGTGTTTGTTAGAAACCATCCTATATTTCCTGTTTATGGTATCAAAAAAACATATTTGGAGCACATAAAGAATGGTTATAAAATTTAAACAAAACACGCGTGGAGGTAAAGATTGATAAAGTTTTTGCGTACGAATATAATTTAAAATCAGGTTAAGTGTCCATTACTTTGTACTTAATTTTATAAGTTACACTTATATTGCTCATCAATAGACAATATTTTACTTAATGTATTAATGAGGTGTACTTATAATTACTAATTACTAAAGTTTATAACTTTTTATTATGTTAATTTCAATTAATGACATGTATATAATTATGTATGTTAATTAATATTGACATTGCATATGACATTAACATGATTTTAAAAGATAATCAAATAGTGGAAAAAAGTGAAATATTAATATTACAAAATGTAAAATAATGCAACAATTTATTTCATATTGGTGTTAATATGACATGAAAATCTATATACAGATCAACTAGTAAAACTAATTATATACGTCCATTTAATGTGAATTAAGCAAAAAAAAAAAAAAAACAATTATTTTATTGCTAATTGAAATGTAATTGAATGATAAACAATTAATTTAATAATAACAAATAATATTAAACTTGAATGCAGTACGGTTTTCACTACAGACATCATATGAGACTATACAAAATTGAATCATATAGATTTTGAATATATGAAATTTGATTAGCATTTTATTTGAACAATTTGAAAATATTATTTCAATAATTAATGTTAGAGAAATTATTTACAAAAAGACTTTTTAAATTATTTTTTTTTGCAAAAAAAATTATGAAAGTATTCGGAAAATTAATGTGGTTTTTCAGATGAAATTTGATGTTAAATGTGTATATACAAGTTAAGATGACTTTAAAGATAAGAAGAGTTTTTCCGCTTTTATTATATTTATCATAGGAATCAATTGCATTAGAGCATTATAACACTTTTAACCTAAACTCTGAACTGAAATTTGATTTGATGCTCTAAATGTAGTATTTGCCAAATGAAATTGACACCAATTATTTAATTTCATTTAATGCAAAAATATGTACTATATTTTTTATAGAAATGCACGATCATATTCAAATATATTAAATAATTTATAATTCAATTAATATATTTTATTCATTATTAATATTTATTATGTATATCAGTGTTTATTTGTCTGACTAAACGTTCAATTTAGCAAAATTGAAATGCAATTATACTATCAGCATTTCAATGAATTCGTTGCAAAATCAGAGAAAAAAAAATTCAGATTGGACCAAAACGAAAACCAAGAGTAAAATTAAATGAATGCTTGCAATATGTACGGTCCGGTAAAAATTATTATATCTTGTCAAGATATGATTATCATAATATAATGCTAGGTAAATATGTGTTTAATGTAAACTATGCGGATATTATCTAGATATTCATATTATATCTATAGACCACACACTAATTTGAACATTTTCTTAAATAGGTGTAAACCAGTATTCATTCTCATGATACCTATTATACAATAAATTTTAACAAAAAAAAACATTTTCTTTGACTATATATTATAATTTAATGTACAATATTACAATATAATACACTTGGACATATTTTATAAATTACATCTTATAATCACCATATAATCTTAGAAACATCATAACGGATTTGTTTGTATTCTTCTAAACTTGTACTGTATATAGTCATTATTATTTAGTGTAAAACTACTGATTAATAAGATTTCATAACAAGGAGATAGAAGATATGTATACATATAAATAGGATATATTTTACCATTAGACATCATCATATAATAGGGACATACAATACGAGTATGGTATAAAATTATGATTTTACTATAAAATTGTCTTATACATAAATATGAGTAGGTTTATTTTGAAACATTTATTAATAGATGTTACCTCCTATGTATGTATGTATGTATATATGATGTAAAACGTGAAATTTATTTTGAAATCAAAATAGAAAAAAAAATTAGAACAATAAATTTGCACAATTGTTAGTTTTTATAAGGTGCAAATTCTTGTATATAAGAAATTGTAACGATGAAATATAGGAGAAATTTGCAAAATTTGCATTTCAAATCTATGTAAAAATAATTTTTATCTAATTCATCAAATATGTTGTTAAATTATGGTAATGACATTTGAATTTGTTAAAAGTAATTAAAAAAAAAAAAATGGTGCAATTTACCAACGCTTGAACGAAAATTTTTCAGGTTTGTCGTTTTACAGCTCTTTTGTTTTTATTCACATATTATTGACGTGTAAATATTTAAGTTTTTTTTTTAATTTTTTTTTTTTACATAGTAATCATTTAGTGCTGTTTTAATACTTCTGATTGACCTTCAGAAATAAATTAATAGCAAAAATTCAACTATATACTGGTTGTATTTATAGTAAACAAAAGACAAATATACCCAAAACATATTAACAAAAGGCATTTAACTTGTAAAATGATGAATACAAATAGGATTCAAATTATATCAAATTCACCAAGATTACAAAAGTGCCAAAGTGCAAACAACACAGTTATTCTGAGCCATATGTTGACTTTTGTGCCAACGATACGTAATTTATGAGAAGACTTACTGTTTCCATTTGAATAAATAAATAACTGAATGTCATCAATTATGATGTGTAAAACTCAACACAATTCGAAATACAAAAAGTCATGTGTAAGGACTGACCAACCAATACAAATAGTTTCATTTCATATGCTGGTATATTTTTTGTATCTCCAATTTTAATTGTAACACTCATAAATATGATTAATTAAAAATGTCGATAAATCCATAAGAAATACATTTCATTAGCATATCAATCAACCTATAAACTAAATTATTTACCAATGTCATTATTTAAAGTTTGAGATAAAGTTACAGACTCGTCACTGCATGATCTGACAGAATAAAATGCACATATTTGAATACTCAAACTAAATCCTTACGTAGTCATAATAAAATAACAAACAAATGTTTACACATTTAAACTGAATATATA
>JANSTX010043351.1:0-12483 GCA_027564355.1 Penthetria funebris | reverse complement strand
ATATATATCAAAGTACAAGTTATATTTCAACTTAGTTGACTTATACACACTGTAGAGTTGGAAGAATAGCGTAAACATTAAGTTTGGGATACATTAGTCATGGAATGTTCACAAGACTATTGAGCGAATTTGTGTTATCGCCTCTTCTGTTGACACTCATCATAATATATATGCTTACTCCACAAGTTAGTATACATAGAGAATCTGTGGATATCAGCTATAAACAAACACCTTGTAGTGATTCGGTACATTGTTGATTTGGTCATTCTCATTTACACTTAGTGGCAACTCCAACAAAACAACAATTGTACCTAAAAACCTTGTAGTGACTCGGTACATTGATGATTTGGTAATTCTCTACACTAAATGACAACTCCAATAAAACAACAATTGTACCTGTGAAATACTGACATTGATGACGTACATAAAAGATATAGAAACTAAATTCGACCATAATAAAATTGCAGTACGAGATGGTGGTTAGACCCAGTATTACATATGCACCAATATTATAATGACATAGATTGCTGAGACAACAAACAGCAAACAATTGAGGACAACGCAGTTATGTAGTCTGACGGGACATCTTATGATTTCACGGTAATACTTTTTGTGGCCTCACGATAATATAATATGCGAAAACTATTCAAATAAAGAACTTATTCTGCTTCAGAGCAATGCGTTCTTTATACTCTCATATAAAACAATTGCTGAAATTTGAATTTTTAAAAACCATATATAACGTTCCTGCTTGCCTGATTCTTAATTTAAGAAATTTTTTATTTTTTTCTTTTCCATAAATTTTGCAGTTGCTGTATTAGTAGTACTCTGAATTCAATTATGTGAAGTGTATCGCGGTGCTAAAGGTTCTGTATTGTACAATTTTATAAATAGTCTGTACCTTGTGTCGTCGATAAGGTGACCTTAATATATGAAGGAAAAAAAGATTGTTGACATTATTAGTATCCATTTCAGCTGAATTATCGATAAAAAAAATAATGTAATTCCACAAGTACCTTAATACTCGTTATCATAATTTTTCTTCTGCTACCGTAATAATTATTCTAACGAAAAACCTACATATAATTTATGGAAATTTAACGTTTTATTTTATAATATAATATACAAAAAAAATATATAATATAATATTGCCTAACACCAAAATATTAATCTCATTTCAGCCACCCCATTCGATAATAACAGTGAACGTGAATATGAAAAAATAAGGGAAAAAAATCTAATATACATACATTAATTCTTTTGAAAATTTAATTTAATTTAATTTAAATCAGTTAAATCGTCATAAATTATATGCTAACTTTTTTCATTTTCCATTTCGAAATGGTTTCGTAAATTATCTCATTTTTATGCTTGGTTGCATTTCATTTATTCTTCTTATAATCATTAAGCTATCGTTTATTACAATCTACTAAGATTTTGATTGAGTTTTTCTAGTTCATTTACATTCTTATTATTAAAAAAAAAAAAAAATAATAATAATAAAATAAGAGTAAAAAAAATCTACCCTAAAATAAATATTTTTTAATTAATTTCCAAAAAAAATTATAGCGATTTTTAATTAAAACTTAATGACTACCAAAAGAAGAAAGTCCATAAAGAAAATATGATTACTTATTCGATAACATAAAATATTACAAATTAAAAATAAAATAATAAAATTTAAAAAAATTGTGTTTTCTTTTTTTCTTAAAAATTCCATATTAAATTACATGAGGCGAATTCTTTAAGACATTAAAAATATCAATGATAATCACAGGATAACTTCGAAAAATATATTTAGCGTTACATTTTCTATTGATTTTACTATACACACCGAGTTTATCGTCCTGAAGTAAAAATTTAAAATTTATGCTTCCTAAAATTCTGTCAGAGTAAAATTATTACCATGAATGAAAGCGTTTCAATGCGGAAATATATAAAAAAAACTTATTATAGCGTCCAGTAAGTTAATATAAGTTAGTTCAAGATTGTTTTAAAATTCATGAGAACAGTGTTTTTCAATCTATATAGACTATGACCAGCATTTTCAGTTCATATAGGTTCACAAATGAGCGTAATCCTTCACAAAGTCATTTCACATTGTTCATTTTTTATGTTATGAACTGTATTCTATTTTATTTTCTGGATAATTGTTTTTCATTTCATAAGACACTATTCTCTTGATCTAAATGTGTTAAGATTGATTAAAAATTATCATTTAACTTAAATACATGCATTACAGAACATCCAATTCATTTGTAATAATACATTCGTTAAGCTAAGTTGTGCTGAAATAGCAATTAAATTACGTTCATTATATTTTTGGAATGTATTGGCATTATTTTGATTATGTCCTATCGTGGCCATAGCAATGGAATTGATTGAATATCTTTTACAATATACGAGTATAAGTTGCAATTATAACTAATTGTAATTTAATAATTAACTAGGTTAAAAATACTTTATTGAATAAAGTTTCTTCTGGTTCTCTACTGGAATTTTGATCCTTTTACCCATTTTAATTGGCATTCATTATTCGGAATAGTTGAATTCTATGCATAACGATTATTAAATATATTTTCTGTATAAATTATATATACTTCTTATATATACTATATAACTATATAACTGAACGGAATTTATAATTGCACAAATTGCATAAATAATTGCAATTTTTATTGAAATTAATATACAAATACTACAATATTTCCATGTTAAGTTTCAGACAATCAGGTCCATGTTTGTTTCAAAGCTCGTGAAAGAAGAAACAAAATTAAAATTTATGTTACTTTATTTTTTTTTTTTTTTTTGCTTGTTTTGTATATTACTATGAATGCAATAACCTCTTTGAGGTTAATTTTTAATAATTTATTTGAATATTAATTTAAATTTATTTTGAGAATGAATAGCTACTAAATTGAATTGGCGTAAATTGTCTAAGCCCATTCCATTATACGTTATACTAATAAAAGACTACATTCTGAAATTTGGAATTAGGCATTCGCATAAAACTACATGCTTTACTTATCAAATGTAGATTGTTGAATTTGAGTCAGTTCTTCATGATAGAATTATGTTATGTTTCCATTATAACTTCACTTTTCTAAAGACTCAAACTGCATGTATATGAAATATGAATCCGAGTGATAAATTCTCACGAGTCGCTTAGTAAACCTTCATACATATACCATATATTTATTTAATGAAATATTGTTAGTATCAGTATTTCAGTTTAATAATATTAGAACTAACTTCAATAAAATTAAATCCTTAATTGTCACGAGACTAAATGTGATTCAGTGTTTAGTCATTGTCTATAATACTTATGTACATAATCCACCCAAGAAGACTACGTAGATTACGATCAATCATAGCCTATTTATATGAAATTATGTAAAACAAAAAAAAAACTATCATTAGTAATGTTTGTATGCCATTGTCAGTAATTTCATCATGATTTTTTAATGGTATGATGACGCAGACTAAAAATTGGTAAACGTCTCACTAATAATTTTTAAATAATTACCAAAATAATTTTAACAGAACCCTATACAGGAATTCTTTACACAAATTCTGCATATTTTTTTTCTTCTTTCTGAATTCAAGTTTTGTAGTTATATATATATTGACAAATTTGCCAAATATGTAACAAAAAAGTTTATCCCTCTGAGTAGCAAACGGAGCATTTGTACAAGAAATACAAATAAGGATTTTGTCGTGGAGATATCTCTATTATGGGAACGAGGATTGGTGAATCTGCATTTCATCCAAACATTAATTGAGCAAAAATATTAGAATATATATAATTTAAAAGTGAAACATCAGGGTAAGAAATGAAGTAAGTGATTTTTTGGTTAGACCATTTATAGTCCTGTTATACAGGCTCAAAAAATGTTTAACCATTAAGTGAATTTTTTTGTTTGACATGATTGCTTGGAAGAACATCATCACATTTCTGTACGATAAAAGAAAAGTGTAAATTTATACCCTTCTCGATATAAATATATCTTGCCAATTTACTGTTTCTAAGTTTCCTTCACTGTTGAACACCAATACCTAGTGTTTCCTGATTTAAATCGCATTCTATTAAATATCTACTTTTAGTTAGTCAAAATACTATTTATTACTGATTATTTTCATTTCTCAATACTAACTTATATTTTAGTTTCTAAGTAATGACTTATAAATAAATGTTGGTATAACACCAAAATATCAACTAATTTATTAATAATGTCAATCAAAACCATTTTACATTTATATTTATTTCATGGTAAATTGCTTTAATCGATATTAAATTCTTAATAATGTCAATCGTATAATGATACAATGTTAGTATTGATTCCATTGCTTCCAATTAAATAATTTATTAAAATTAGTGTAATGGAAAGACTCATTTTCACATTAAAATTTTAATGATTTAATTTGTCTTTTTTATTTTTTTGAATTGTTGTTTTCAATTTTTTAGTATATAAATCATGATGAAGTCGAATTTCGAATAATATTCGAATTACTTTCTCTATTAAAAAAAATGCATTTTTATAATCTTTTAAAAAGTCATATTGTTGCTGCTGGTAGAAAATTGATTTGATTGTCACTAGTATTATTCTTTCATGCAAATAATTTAAATCTGCAATTTGTAATAGGAATTCAAAAATTGCAACTTGTCATATTTTGATATTTTGATGTCATAGAGTTCAAATTGATACTTATGGTGTCCTGGTAGAAAATAGATAATGTTATGAAAAGCACCAGAATATACACATATTTCGATTTTGGGCATGGTGTGACCAGTTTCCAACAGTATAAAACGTTTCTAGTATCAATTATTCTATCAACTATCAAATATCAAAACAAAAAACGGTTCTCAACTTGATGCATCAAATAACAAACCTTTTGCTGACACTTTAATTATATATTATATATTAATATCATTAAATTTGAAATTGATGCTTAGGTCAGGTATCTCAAGTGCTTGCAATCTATATACTTAAGAATTTTGAAGAATTGTTATGTGATATTTTTATTAAAAACTAGTCTTTACACATTCACCATGCTCTTAGAATATGGATATAATTTTTCGAAAGTTCAGTTCAATACATGTTGTTTTGAATAGCGTCACACTTGATTTTTTTAAAGACGCTTCTGAGGATTTTTCAATCGTTCTGAAAAATATTCTGTTTGAAGTGTACTACCAATATATATAAAACATTTACTAATTAAGCTAGATTTACACTTATCAGACTAACTAAAGCAACCTTCAGAATTTAAAAGCGAGACGATTTCGACGCCTAAAATGTTTGGGTATTCCCTTTAAAAACACAAAAGGCACTCGTGTATTACTGGATTCTACATTTAATCTCAGCATTAAATTTCCATATTTCCTTTTATATGAACAATTCCTTAAAGTAATTTTCTCGCATAATAAAAAACTATTACTCATCAACATTAATGCATCGTTTAGAAAACAAAGAATTTTGAAATGTTTCAGTAAAAACTCAATAGTTAAATCAAAAATAATTTAACATCAACGTTAAAATGTATATTCAATATGCTATTAAGTAATTACTTTGTGGTTACCAAAAAATAATTATAAATTGAAATTGGTTTTCTAATGAAGTTCAGAGTTCTGTATACTAACCCTAAGTAATCACGACATCATCAAATTCATCATATTTTATGCTTACGCATTGCATTGGAAGTGAAGTGATTTCCTTTCTTGAAAGGGTAAAAGAAAGTTTAATGGAACACTTACGACCACAAAGTATATTTATTAACACGCTACTCAATTATTATAAAATTAAAATGAACGAAAGAATTATTGCTAAATTAATAGGTTTAATAAATTCATAAATTATTTTACAAAGAAATATAGCAATTATATAATAAATCATAAAACTTGCAAACAGTCATAGCATCTCGATAAGGATGTGCTATTTTAAAAAGGAATAACTGATTCAAATAACATGGAATGTATTTGAAACCTAAAGACCTAAAAACAATCTGAAACTTTCAAATCTAACGTTTCGAATGTTTTGTAAAATTTACGTAAATTTTGCAAATAATCATCACATACTTCTGAAATATAATTAAATTTTGTTTTGGTTTTCTGATAACATTTAAGAGAAACAATTTATTTTTAAGTTTACAAAAGTTTACAAAAGATGCTATGAATGTAATGTACAATGATTACGGACAATGATGATCGTTGCTGTGCATAGAAAATCATACTAGAAATTAACATCTTGACACTAACAGCTGCTGTACAGTAAGAGTGTTCGAAGTAATTTTATTACGTTAACTTATACCTGTTTCGAATTTATTTCGTCGGGGTTATTTGTATTGGAATATAAAAATTGATTTTTATATAGCCTGAAGATCATGTGTATAGTAGAGAGATTTATTTAAACATTTCATTCCATTTTACATGCCATTGATTATCATTTAAGTTGATATATGTGAATTTTACTTCTTTTAAATATTTAAGGATAATAATAGTGTAACATATTTTTTTAATTCTATATTAATTAAAACTTACGATCCTTAATTGTAACATGTTACTTATTCTTTAAGAAAATAAAACTCTTAAAAGCTTAAAGTTAATATGATGGGATTTGGTAAATTTCAGTTTCATTGTGTACTGGCAAAATGCCAAACATATAAGTAAAACATGTAAATCAAGACATTTAATAATTTCAGTTCAATTAAATGGAAATATTAATACTTTTTCTATAAATTATGACTAAAAATTTTGATAATTGATAAATTATGATTTTATTTTAACGTATATGTTCGATAATAAAAGTCTCATTATAATTTAATGATGAATGTAGAGACTGACTAACACCGAGCTTGCTCAAACCTATCATTATCTCCACCGATAACTCGTTCACAATATGTGTGAATTTATATCGTAAATGCTCTTAGTAAACGTAGTAGCATTAGCTCCATGATTTGAATTTTATCGCACTAATATGTACTGTACCAGTTCGCAACCATACTCATTACATTCACAAGATTTTAGATTTGTTTATATTACTTCTGTGATGATGATTACATTGTTCTACATTTAATAAAAACATTCATAATTGCCGGAACAACAGAATTTTTAATTGGTAACACTTTGATCTGTATATCAAAATTCGCGAACTTTCTTGTGAGAAAAATAATCTGTGTTCATTACATTTTGTAGTTATCTTTGCTAAAAACTGGGAACATCATCTTTATATGATATTCCGATAATATTATTAATTCTTTGATTTTTTCAAAGTGACTGCACACAATGGAAAGATTTCCATTTTAGTGGTAGAATTTATTTTGGTGTTGCTTCTCTCCCTGTTACCTATAACCTTTTCTATTTTAATTATTCAAGTTTAGTTTAAGAAATTGAAACATAGGTTTGAACACCTTTATAGTAAACACGCGATAAAAAATTTAATGTCTATAGTCATGCAATCACCCTCTATTGTATGTTGATTTTTTATAACGATAAGCTAGGCCACCAATTCTACTATTTTTATTTTCTTCTTTGCATTTCCAGTTTTTTAGTTTTATATTTTCCATATTTGAAAATTTTGCACTCTTCTTTGTATATATTATAACATTATACAATCATTGATTTTAACAGAGAAAAATTCAATTCAATTGCTTTAAATAGAATTATGAAAAAAAAAGTGTCATTTATATGATATTGAACAAATACACATATATATTGTAGTATAAATATGTATGATATTCCCGCTTATTATGCTACTTCCATTATGACGATGGATCAATAAGTTCCAGGATGAAACAGAAAAATAGATTATTATTTTCATGAAATTTCATTTTATGCACAGCTAACGAGAATCTTGTGCAATTATTGAACACTAAAATAAATTAAGGGGAAAAAATCACACTTAAAACTAATTTTCTGTTAATGATTTTTTTAATGTATTCTTCATCAATATTATCTACATTTTTTTACAACGAATCAAAAGAATTGTGCACCCCCTTCCATCTCATTCCAGTGTCGGGATTACCAACTCCGATCCATAGCACATATCCCAGACCTAAATTGCCCAAAACAAGCCAATAATCAGCAGTGGCATTAGGGATGCTAATTCGCCAATATCCAATATCTCTTGCGCATCAGAACTGCACATTAAGAGAGATTGTGAGTAGAAGCCTTTTACTCGTCACATTGCAGAATCTGCACTGCAAATTGTGTTCAATACTAAATCTCCTCAGATGATCTTTCATATGGTAGTGTTACATAAGTGACCCAATAAGGATCCTTACTTTATTACCATTAAGACTGATCAAGTTGTCAAATCTTCTCTGGTTATAATTCATAAGGAGAATGTCAGCTTGTCTGTCGTTAAGACTGTCCACCAATTCTTTCCTTCTAGCTCTATCTTCCCATCACCAGTATTTATTCCTAATAAACCATTCCGAAACCTCCATGATTGACTCAGATCCATAGAAGAAGTTTGACGTTCCCGATCACGCCAGTTAGTCTTGTCAGTTCGGTTTATGTATTTGTATCAGGACATTATGATCTTCAGAAGATCTATTTCATTTAAATTACAAATATCTCGGGAACGGTTATAGATAGATATTTGCAATTTAACTAAATTGATCTTCTAAAGATTATGATGCCTGATACAAATCCACAAACCTGTAAAATATATCAACATTTTCCATCACAAACAAAAATTGCAGTATCTCGTAAACGGTTGGTGAAAGTGACATACTGTAAACGGCAAAATACGTACTTATGCCTGTACATTTTATACACATATGCTAAATATTCTGTTACAACAATTAGTCTAAAACTGCGAAAAATCTCGTGATTGCACTGAGATATCAGCAGCGCTTTTAATTGACAAAGATGCGCAAATCCACAAACCTATGAAATATATCAACATTCTCGTAAACGGTTGGAGATAGAGAGATACTGTAAACGGTATAATACGTACTTATGCCCACTACATTTTATACACAAACGCCAAATATTCTGATACAACAATTATTCTAAATAAACCAAAATACTCGTAATAGTACTTACATATCAGCATCGCTTTTAAATCCCAAAGGTGCGCAACGACTTCCAACATATTTCATCCTCAGACACGAAAACTCTATACATAACCGTTTCCGAGATATTCGCAATTTAAATAAAATAGATTTTCTAAAGATTACAATGTCCTTATATAAATCCACAACCCTATGAAATATATACACATTTTCCATCAGGAACAAAAATTGCAATTTCTCGTAAACAGTTGGAAATAGAGACATACTGGAAACGGTAAAATACGTACTAAAGCCTACTACATTTTATATGCCAAATATTCTGTTACAACAATTAGTCTAAAAAAAAGGAATCTAGGAGAATATGTGGCTAACATATTCTAGTTTATATCTAGAGCCAATGAAAATCACCGCAATATAGCGACTGTGCCGCCATTAATGAAGCAATATAGTTTAGGCTATTATTGTTGCCAATTCGAAAATAGCTGAACATAAAATTGGCGATGAAACTCGTGGGTAATATACAGAAATATGTTCTTCTTCGAGTTACCTACAGGATTAGTTATGTTTATGTGAAAATGAAAATGGTGCAGATTAGCATCTCCAGCCGTAGTGAGTTGAGTTACTGACATTGCTTCAGGCGGCCGCCGGCAGTAAAATATCGGTCAAATACAAGAAAGGAGAGAGAATAGAAATTATTTATTATTTATTTATTGTTTATTATAGTGGGCCGACCCTGAATAATTAATAAGGCACGGAAGAAGAAGAAAATTGATGAGGTACGATGACAAATTCATGAAAACGAAGATATTGTTTGTCATTTTATTAACATAAGCTAGATATAGAGAATTGTTAAACTACAGTGGAAACTAACTTACTTCAAATTAAAAATATAGCTACGAATTACGGAAACAAGACTTCATGATCTAATTAATAATTTAATTTCCAACTCTTCGTATTAATAATGAGAAGAATTTTTACATGACATTCATTGATCTTGAGTGTGTCAACGTTTAACGTTTACCAATAAAGATTGCCCATCAGATAGATAAATACTGGGGCTTTTTCGCAAGAAATGATAAGGACTCTATCTATCGAACATATATAAACAACACCCAGGCGTCGAGCTAGACGCATTCTGTACTTTCGCCAAAAATATTTAATTTAATTATAAATTGCATTTTTATTTAATTTATTTTGAGTACAATCAGAAAACGGTAATTCTACATTAAATTGAACTTGCATATAATTTAAAATGTAAAGAGAGATGAGATAGTAGATAGTGAAACATAATGTTGGTGATCTTTAATATCCATATTTAGTCAAAATTATATCTCACCTAAGCTGCTGGATAAACATGCACATGTATGAATAATTAATCAAATATACTACAATTATATATTAAAGTTAGATAAATTTAATCACGAATAGTAATGTATGTAGATTTTCTGCAATTGGTTACCTCTTGATGCCTGCGGATAATTACCAATTTATATACAAATAACATCGTACCACAAATTGATGTTCTATCTTTGCCGTATCCATACCCTTTTCACAGTATAAATCTTATACATAACACATGAATAAAATTCATTGAAATTTAGAATAAACAATGTTTGCAGAGTAATGAGACAATTCCTGTAAAATGGATATATACATAATTTTATGTGTACTCGTCGTATATAGTAAAACAGCATAACTTTAAACAAAATTCAAAAATTTGAAATAAAATTTTAATATGAAAATCTTGTAAGAAACACAAACATTTATGTTTCTATTTTGAGAAATATAATATAATATTATAAAATATATATAATGAAATCTTGGTACTTACTGGTAGTTACAGCTAAAATTAATTTATCTTCCCCTTTTTGAAATTTTAAGTACGAAAATTGTAAATAAAAAGAAATATCTAATTAATATAATTTTCTTGAAATTAATCAAGGCATAAAAAGTTCCAATGTTTCCTAGGGTATGTAATTTGAAAGGTATACGAGCTTTAATTAATACAAGTAGGTCACTTATATAGATTTATGTCCATAAAAAAAAATTAATTATTTATAACATCAATAGATTTCTTATAAAATCTTAAGAAATCAGAGGAGAAATTGCTGAAAGTTTAATACTACAGATCATTAAGGACGAATCTTGAGCAGTAATATTATTCTAGTAAAGGTTCGGTACTAGCGAATATTTTATTTCAGTTTTTACCCAATATTCTACCAACATTCTAATAATTATTAGTTTATTTAAGTTTTGAACTCTTCAATTGTTCAAACGTTCGCATAGATATGGAACAAACAACAGCATTTTGTACTCAATCATCACGAAATCTTGATTATAATGAAAAATAAGATCCCAATTAATAATTAGTTGGAAGTAAAGAAATTTCCTCGTTGGAAGAGCACAATCTAGAAAATTACTTGAACTGTTATTATTGAGGGTGGTATAAGTGGCATGATCTGAAGGTAATGGTATGTATGAATAGGATGAATTTTCACTAAACTCGAATCGCAATATTATATAATGATGATCATTAGAACAATTGAAAAACAATATATAGACATTATAAATAATTGAATAAACAGAGTATAGAGAAAAGGAATACGTGTACATTTTCTTTTAATAATTCTGTTGGAGAATTTCTTATGATAACTTATTACCTTCTCCAATTCCAGTTGTAATTTATTAATGAGTGCCTCTTATGCTATTATTCAGTCTCCTCTTGCAGTGGAGCACCGCTGTAATTTATTAATGAGTGCCTCTTCTGCTATTGTTCAGTCTCCTCTTGCAGTAGAGCACCGCTGTCACCAGTGAAATTTATTAATGGTATGTTTGATTTGAGCGTAGGTGCTATTGACTCTGCTTATGTTGGAATGTACCCGTTGGTAGCGTAGATTGGGCTGCTTACTGTTGATATTGTTGATAATGCTGCTTACTTCTTGATCGCCAGGTGCTTTTGACACTGCAGATGTTGGAATGTACCTGTTGATACTGTTGATAGAGCTGCTTACTTTCTTAAATTTCAAGCGCAGGTGCTTTTGACATTGCTGATGGTTTAATGTACTTCTTGAGCGCAGGTGCTTTTGACACTGCTGATTGTTGAATGTACCCGTTGGTAGCGTACATATAATTGCTTACTTCTTGAGCGCAGGTGCTTTTGACACTGCTGATGGTTGAATGTACTTCTTGAGCGCAACTGCTTTTGACACTGCTGATTGTTGAATGTACCCGTTGGTAGCGTAGATTTAGCTGCTTACTTATTGAGCGCAGGTGCTTTTGACACTGCTGATGGTTGAATGTACAGTTTGTTTGACGAATTAAGTTCCTGTTTGTACTACTGATAGAGCTACCTACTTCTGGTAATTGATAATTCAAAGTTTTATGTAATTTATTTTTAAATAAAACAACGGACTATTTGTTATGATTCACTTATGATGGAAATGGAATCACTTGTGTCATTTATTTGAA
>JANSTX010043340.1:0-12484 GCA_027564355.1 Penthetria funebris | reverse complement strand
AATAATGATACGACAAAGTAAGTTTATAATGTCAAAAGTTATTACTGATGTCAATGAAAACATTTATAGAAATCAATTCAATAAATCTAGAAATTACCAGTAGCATAAATAGACCATAAGTATTAGGTTTCATAAGTTATGTTATATTAAATGTAGCATTAATGTGGGCTTACAAAATTTTTATATATCATCATTTTTACTATTTCAAATAATAAGAAATCGTCAAATTTCTATTATCAATTATACAAAAACGTTCACACCTTCTATTAGATTTCATAGATTTCATAGACCAAGCATATAAATTTAATAATTGTATGCCATATTACTCCATACTCTATTATTTATACTGCCATACTCTATTATTTATTATTACGACTAAACTATAACTATATTACTAACTGACACTAATTATATGAATTTTTTACAAAAAATATATTACTATGTCTTCATGTTTTATAAAAAAAATAATCTGTAATATAAACTACCCTCGTTCGTTGTTATATTTGTCTTGAACTCTTCAAAAATTATAATATAATATGTATTATACCATTTATTATATAAGATCAAAATCCATCATTCGTTACACAAATTGTCGAAACGAAAAATTAGTTTAAAAATATTGCTTAATGTACATACAAAAAATTAAAAATCAATAAGTCGCAAGTTAATTTATCTTAAAACACACATGTTTTTACTTATTGGCATTGACGAGGTCAGTATAATTACATATTATTTACATAATATTTTTCGTAAAATATATGTAGGAATGTATAAAAATAGTTTTACGTTGGCGCTCCGTTTTTATTTCATTAGATTTTGTTCTTTCCTATTTTCGTTTTATTAACTGCTGAATATATTACGATTAGTTAGTTGATGGGTTTTTTAAATTTTATAATTAGTAAGATATAGATTAGCACTTTAACTTGCTATCCATAATGCGTATTTTTTCAATATTAACATTGATACCATCATCACGACACTTTAACTCTGTGTCATGGTACCATATAGGAGAATCAATGTACAAATGATATTGTTCCTTAAAGGACTTGAATGATTATTAATTAATTAATTATAATATAAGTAATAAAATGACGACATGCAATATATTGTAACTATGATGTAATGGCAGAGATTGTGTATAGTAATAAATTATATACGTGGACGTCATTCGAGGCATGACATCTTTGAAAGTATTTTTAAACATTCTTATTTCATGTATAGCCTTTAGAAATCATGTAAAGAATAAAGTTTCTTATAAATGAGTGAATAATATACAATCGTTGTATATAAAATTATATAGACTTGTATTTATATTTTTAATAATATTATATTATAGCGCGTGGCATCTTACAACTCAACCGTGTATGTTATAAGCAAAATGTGTATTTTTTATATAAATTTGTAATTCATAAATGAATGTTACAAATATTGTGTGTTGTGTGTATCATCACAATATTTACCAAAAGAAAAAACAAACAAAAAAACAAACAAACAAAAAAACATGAAATGAATATGACGTTATATATTTCTGCATACATTCCAACTTCTATTTAAATTTAATGAATTTAATTTCTTAAAATATAGATATTATGATGTAAAGCTTGCATATATTGATATTAAAATCACAGAAACAATTTGAATTTTTGTTTAAGATTACAGCACATGTAATATTTGAACCAATAATTTTATAGTGATCAAACTATCATCATGTTGTTTGTTAGTACTTTGCTAGTTGCGAATTTAGGTAATTCTATTGGTTGTAGCATACCATATATAGCTGCCATATACAATAGACTACTCTGTACATATCGTAATCGATCTTGTGTCTTCCTGATAGTAACGCAACCATGAACGTGATCAAATTATCATTATAAGCGTGATCAAACTATCATTATGAACGTGATCAATCTATCATTATGAACGTGATCAAACTATCATTATATTTTTTGTCAGTACTTTACTAGTTGCGAATGTAGGTAATTCTGTTGGTTGTAGCATGTCATATATAGATGCCATATACAATAAATAGAGTACTCTTTACCCATGTAATCTATCTTGTTTGTTCCTGATCCTAACGCAATCATGAATGCGATAAAACTATCATCATATTGTTTGTCAGTGCTTTGCCAGTTGCGGATGTAGATAATTCTATTGGTTGTAATATGCATATATAGTTGCCATATATAATGAATAGAGTACTTTTTTACGCTAGTGTGTATTCCTGATCGTGACGCATCATGAACGTGTATCATCATATTGTTCACATTATTAAATTCCAAAATGTTTAGGAAGACAGTCACATTTTATTATATTATTGAAGTTGAATATTTTGGTTTTGGTATTTAATTGTTCTATCTAAATCGCATTTATATAGACAAATATTTTATATTCTTAAATTTATTTATCACCTTCACTTTTTACCTTGATAACGTGAAATTAACTTAATCTATATAAATTAATTATACATTATTGTTTAAATACCATTAAAAACATATATTTATAGTACATAATATAATTTTATATACAAGAAAGGATATTTTTAATTAATATTGAATACATATATCCTTAATGGGTTACCTTATTTTGTATTATATTGATTTTATCATAGAGTAGATTTTCTATTTTTCAATGTTTTAATTGCTAGTTCAATCAGATATCTCTTGAATTTGATATTTATTTAAATATATTGTGTAATATTAAAATACGATTTTAATTTACTATGGCAGTTATTTGCAAGTATTCGAATCAATTAAAAGAAAACTAACTAATAATTAATATTCAGTACTATATATACTTTGAACTTGTGAATAATCAGTTCTGTGAATTTGCAAGTAGTATATTGCCAGGTAATTTTTAACAAATAAATCAAAGATTTGTGTATGAATTACATTTTTTTTTTTTTTTTTAAACTGTTGATATGTACGAGATGAAACTATATATTTTGATTCATTGTCTTAAACATTTTTTTTTAAATAAATTAACACATGTATTTTGTATTTTATTTTTTTTATTGTTGTTTATTTACATAGAATGAGTAAAAATGGAGCACCACCACCTTATGGTTTGGTGCCACCACAATCGGCACCACCAAGTTATGCACAAGCTGTTGGCGGTGTACCACCATCAAGTCCATTTACACCACATCGAACAGCCGCTTCTACACATATAGTTACAACTGTGGTGCCTATTGGTTCACATCCAACACATATGATTTGTCCATCATGTCATGCCGAAATTGATACAACTACAAAAACGGAACCTGGTTTAATTGCCTATGTGTCTGGTTTCTTAATTGCATTACTTGGGTAAATTTAATTACATTTTTATTTTCATTTTTTTTTTTTTTTTTTAATTTAGGTATTAACCAATTGTGAATATGTTTTTCATTCTAGATGCTGGTTAGGTTGTTGTTTAATACCATGTTGCATTGATGAATGTATGGATGTACATCATACATGTCCAAATTGTAGAGCATATTTAGGCCGTTATCGTCGATAATAAATAATGTAGGTTCTCTTTTTTTTTGGTTTTTTATTTTAAATATTGTTTTTCAGTTTATTTTTGCAGTTTAATATAATAATTTGACGAACGAGATTAAAGTAAATTATTATTTACCATTTAAATAATCAACTAATATATTAATGGCAAAATAATGTTTATTAACTATTTAAACAATTTATATGTATTTTTGAAAAAGAATTATTTTTAAGATTTGTAGTGCTACTTTGTCTTTAATTTTGAACGAAATCAAATATAGTATAACACGTTGAAAAAGAACGTATAATTTTGGAATATAACAATCATTTTTATAAATAATTTATTTTTGTAAAATATCGAAAATATCTTTAATTTCTAACTTTAATATAAAAAGGATTATTTTTTTTTAACAATATTTAATATATTTGATTTAGTATGTACTATTTATTAGTGCTTACATCTAGTTTAAAAGTTTTTTGTTTTTTATCCTATATGCTTATTGTATATAATACAATTATTTATTGTATATTATTATGCTTAACAAAAGGAAAAATTTAAAACAAAAAATCTTATCATATATTACTAGTGACCACTGTTTTATCTCTCCAAAAGATTAATCATAAATTATTGTAATTTATATAAAAATAATCGTATAAAATTTTATTATTGGCAATATTATTATCATATAACTGTGCATTATACAATTTGATTTAAAATACATTAAATGCACTTTTTATACGACTATACAAATATATTTTATTTTACTTAGCTGGACTTGCAAAATCATTGCATAATTTATATATAATTTTAGTTTTTCAGTTTACACTTACACTATGTTAACTAAATAATAATCAAGGAGAATATCAAATGGTGCTTTCAAGAATGTGTTTGATCATTGCTTTCAAATTTAAGAAAATTATATGTGTACACTTTGACTATTAAATTGATACTCATCATTCACGAATGGTTCTATTAGCATTACAACTGTATATATATATATATATATATAATACAATAATTATTTTCGATACTATTATTATTAAAGAAAAACCAACATTACCGAATCCATTTACAAATATTGATGGTTTTAGAATATTATAGAAAAAAATTTTAATTAAAATCTTTGATAAAATTTACAGACAAATTAAAATAAAGTTCTCAATAAGAAAATGAAATGAAATATACATTTTATTAATTTTTATTTAAATTTTTAATGATTAATATATTAATTATCCTACAATTTATAACATATATAACATTTGAATTATATACGTAATTATTATTGATATACAATTTGTATTCATTATATACTCATAGTAAAACATTGAAACATATTTTAGTAAATAAAAGAAATACAATAATAACATTAACAGCGCCGCGTTATATAATTTGGATTATAAATTTTGATCGAGTATTACTTGTATATGTAAAATTGCATTAAAATGCCAAATGTTTAAATTTGCAACCATGCAACAGAAATTATATATTCGTAAATAACAAATATGAAATATGTATTATCATTACAACATTTCACTACCCCCTCGAAATTTCTATTAATCAAAATTTTAATAAAGAAAATTCATACACAATTACTTAATTTTTTTAATTATTAATTCATCTTTTGATACTAACTGTTTTTTTAAACTCATAAATGCAACATTACATATACGTCAGTAAAAACTTATATACCATTTATAACCCGTTGAAATCATTTTTTAATTTTTTTCACAATTATTAGAAGAGAATAAGTATTAATTAAGCAATACAAAATTGTAATTTTTAAAAGAGATTCATTATCACATAATTAATTTAATTAATTATTGATTTAGTTATTACTAAAATATAACAAAACATTAGTTGCCATGAAAAACGCAACTAAATAAAAAGAAAGAAACATAGGAGCATTTATATCAATGAAAAGGTTTAGTAGATGATGATAAAAATACAAATAAATATTTAAACACATAACTTTTACAAACACCAACCAACACTATTTTTAGTAATTAATGTGTTCTTTTTTATATAATATAAAAATAGCAAAGAAAAATACGATAAAAAAAATTGTTTTAATTAGTTATTTAGTACATATTTATATATATGTAAACTTTCCATTTCTGTAATTGTTTTGTTTTACTACCTAACATTTCACGCACGGATTTCAATTTATCTAAATCATCCCTATGATGATATTATTAATTCCAGATTAATTTAAAAAAAAAATTAAATTATTAAAAATCTTTTCATCCAAATACTACACAGTGAAATCAATAAAATCAGTGTTCATAACTATTTATTTTATATATTATTTTACTGTTATATAATTACTAGTTTATTTATTATCGGTTTTAATGTACATCTTTAAATTACCTGAATATTCAAGTATGATAACTCAAATAGTTTTTATTTTTTTTGTCTGACATATTCGTTGTTAGTCTCTATAACACTAAATAATCGACACATTTAATTCTATTTAGTACAAAAGTGAAACAAAAAGTATAATTATTAATTTTTCATTATAGCTAAATAAGTGTAACAACCACATAAGAAAAATCAGGAAAAATATTGTTGTGAACATCCACCATATGAAATGACATGAACTGAAATTGAAAACACACATCTCTGCAACAGAAATTCGTATTATTGCACCACCCTATGTAATGAAAAGGTAAATAACTTTTTGATTTCATTTTTATGTTTTGCTTTATCTGATTTTTCAACGAACAACGATAGACAATGTAGTAAGGGTATTTTATTTTATTTTTAATGAAAATTCAATTGTGAAAAAAAAAAATCAATAACTCGTAAAATCATTATCCATACATTAATTTCTGTTGATCAATTAATACAGTCATTTACATTTAATTTATTCGGTTATTTAATAGATTATGGTATGGTATTTGAAATTTATATATAAATTCGATTTATCTTTATTGGAAAGCAATGAAAAAGACTGCATAATGTTAATGCAATTCTAAATGAAATGTTCGGTAATTGAATGTATGACGATTGCTCATAGAATGCATTAAGTACGTACAACTTAGTAGTTACTATTATTCAAAATTGATATTAAATACTAGACAAATATGTGATTTGGAAACGATTTACACGTTTAAATGGATTTAACTTTGTGACGGCAATCTCTTGTAGACTGTTTTGTATGACTGCTTCAAATTAATTAATTAACCAGTACAATACCTAATTATTTTAATCTTTAAAAATTATGAATAGGTAGTTTTAATTTCCTTGCTTTTAAACAATCATATTTTATAAATTTCATTTATCTATTTTTTTCTACATTATGTGACATTAAATTTTCTCAATTATCAATTGTACATAAACAATTAAAAATGAATGAAAGTAATTCTTTATGACGGTGTAATAAAACTTGCTTTATGTTTATTTGTTCTGCATTTGTACAATGTACAAACATTTCATTTCCATTATAAAAAATTACAGAAAAAAAAGACGTAAATTTTTTGATAAAATTTTGAAAATATTGAAATTTCTTTGATGAGATAGAGAAAAATTTTGTTCGGGAGGTCCAGTTCATTTTTGGAGCCTCCCATATATTTAAAATTTCAGCCCTCTAGCACTTCCGGTTTAGGAGATCTAGAAAATTTGGCTCCCATTTTCCTTAAAAAAAAAATTTCACCGTAGCCCATTTTTAATATTGCCAATCGTTAGAGCACATTAAACTACATGTAGTTTGTTCCGAATATTTTTCTATTCCATTAGAAATGTGGCGGCTACGATCGATTTTCGATTTTTAATTTTTTCGAAATCATATCACAATTACTGTTCATAACTTCTGAACGACTAAATATTGAATTTCCATTTTAACCCCATTAGTTACATTATAAAATATGATTATTAAATATTTATAGAAATTAAAAAAAAAAAAATTGGAAAATTAGGAAAATTGATTTTTAAAAACACCGAAAAATGAGAGTTTTTCAAAGTTCGGAAAATCTATAAATTAATTAAAATTTTAGTTTTATTATATTTTTAAAAGATACCCTAATTTATTGTCTATCGATGAATGTAAAAAGATATTTTGGAAAATTCATGTTTCTATTTAAAAAAAATATTTCCTTAACATCATGCGTGTCATTGATGAAATTTTCACCAATTATTTCCGGAAAACTAAAAGAGGTAGGAAAATTTTTGTAATTTTATTCGAAAGAGCACACTAAACACTATTTATGGCATTTAATTGAAAAGAAAATTGTAAATATTGACCAGGTTAAAATTGTGTGAATAGTGTAAAAAGTGACACTTTCAATTGCAAATTTTCCTACCTTAGAGAGTTTTCCGGAAACTAGGAATAGCACAGAAATTGATCATTTTCAATTGTCTATCGTTGGTGAAAATTTCATCCCGATCAGACGATGTGAAAAAAAAAGTTCCAATGCTTACCCCTTTGAAAAATCAGATGGCAAAATAGGAATCAAAAAGAAATTCCCTTCTAATTATTCCGTCTGTGCCATGGTGGGGCCGCACACACGTAGGTTTGCATTTTCTTTTTTCGTTTTGCATACACGTCGCCGCCCCCTTGTCGATTTACATGTGTTTGCAAATTGTCATGAAATAAAACTCAGTGCATTGAAAACCAATTGACAAAAACATACATCCAATGCTACACGTCCACACTTCAACTAATATAAAATGAGATTTGCCAACTGTTATATATATAAAATAATTAATATTTTATGTTTAGCGAAGTATAAGATAGGAAATTTATGCAAATTAATTGCTTGTTTTTCTTTGTCCTTTCGTGTTGAAATAAAAAGAGGTGCTTTTTTTCTTTTAATTTTATTTATTAAATAAGTTTTTCTGTACAAAATAACAAATCAAATACAAAAAGGAATAAAATGAAAATTTTTCTTAATAAATAAATAAATGTGTTTTTGTTATAAAAAATAACTTAAATATAAACTTGGTTTTTTTTTTATCTAATTAATTTTTTTACATGATTTTAGTTACATTTTTTTATTTTAATGCAAATTTCAGAGAATTATTCGGGTTTTCACATTTTTTAAATTCTTTTCTTGCATAAACCTTATGTTATGGACGAACTCAACCATAAGGGTGGTGGTTATTGTTCATCTATTGTAAGAGTGTTTATTAAAACACGATCTAGTCTGTCTTTCTGCATTTCTACTAAAGAATGTGATTAACTAAAGGGAAACAACTCTCTTAAGCCATGTATCCCTTTTTATGTGTGAAATCTCTAGATTTGTGATTATAGTCAAACAAGAAAATTAGAAGGGATTAAAGGGAGGAAACCAAGGTCAACCAAATAAAGAATTATTATATGGCATTTTTTTTTCTGATTATTATATAATGTGTAACATTAACAATGATTAAGAATGAAATTATTTGATGTTTTGTGTTTCAAATGATATTCATAACAGAGTAGTAGAATGATTTTTTGTTTCAGTAAATAATATATGACTTTCATTGTTTTGTGTGTTCTAATTTTAGCCATAATTTATGTTTACTGAGAATTAATATGAAATAATTGATAACCCTTTCATTTGTATGAAAACAATGAATTCATAATTGTATCATTACAAACATTGATTGCAATTAAATGTATTGTTTTGATGATATAACATTGTGAACACCGTCGTCTGTTGCTCTCTAAATTAATCACACATATATATCAAATTTTTATATCAGTTAAATCTTTATTTGAAAGAGGTCTGTCTACCAATTGGCAATGATAAAAACGAAGTGATTTTCACAATTGAATAAATAAGGTAAATAAACATTGAATTTTGTATACGCTTCATAGCAATCATATAATGGTTAATTATATTATACTGAAATTACGATCATTAATCCAATTTATAACTAGTAATGCGTATAGAAAACAGTCAGTCAGTCCAGTCAGAACAGGGGAAATAAATTAATACCAGCATTCTGGTATTAGAACATTGATTATTACTACCCTTGCACACATTCTAAATTTTTCTTAATACTATTTACATTCATCATTCCATTCTAAAAATTCTATAAATTCATAACCAATATTAATAACCTAAACTTATATAATAATCGTTAATATTATTTGGAATATTAAACACAATTTTTTGCTTCTGTTGTTGCGACTGGCGATAATAATTTATATAGGTTTTTTATATATGTTATTGCTTAGTATGATCTTGTATGGTATTATCACTTCATTTATTATAATGTCTGATATTTAATACGCTTTCTTTTAAAAATAAATGTAAGCAAAATTTAATTTTTTATTATAAAATTATAACATTAAAGTTCATAAATAAATAGAATAGAGTAGATATCATATTGTATTTGTTTATTGTGTAATATATGGACACTTGTTAGTAAAATGATATTAACATTCCATTATGGTGTTAATTATATTAACACAAATTATAGAAACTAGAATGACGGATTGTAGTAAAAATGAATTATTGTAGTGAAAATTCAGTATCACACCACTTCAGTGTTATTAAAAAAGGGTGTTTATAATATTATTAATTAAATCATCTAAAGTATTCAATTTAATTCAAATATGCAATCAATTTTAAAGTATTTATATAAAAAAAATAAACATTTTAATTTTTTAATCATTTTTTTATTTGTTTATATGGCCTTGTGCTTATATTAACACAACTAAACAATTGCCGTTTTAACTAAACATGCCTGCGAATTGGCACCAATACTTGAATCATCTAAACTATCTAAATCCAATGCTGTATCGATCATCGTTGTATCATGTAATAGTCTCATGCGACTTGGACTAATAAATGAATTACTAATAGAATTATTATTATTACCAATAGTACTATTATTATTAAAGTTAATACTTGTTGTATCATCAATATCATCAGATGATGATGATGATGTTGATATTGTCTTATCAACAATATTTAATTGGGTACTAGAGGAAGCAAATGTGTTTGAAGAACAAGAGGTATTTATTGTTTCCACATGTGGAATTATAGTATTTGTAATATCAATTGGAACTGATGTTGGTGGTGACATTTTAACAATTCCTTCAGTACTACTGTAACTACTATTACTACATCTACTATTTAAACTACTAATAGTAGTATTATTATTATAATTATTATTATTATTATTACTACTGTCAACAACATTCTGTGAATTATTTATGTTAAATTTTGCATCTGCTTTTTTCTTAATTTTACTATTACTATTTATTGTATTAGTTAAATTATAATTATTATAATTATTTGTATTTATTAAATTGCTATTAACATTATTATTTTGTGATGATAATAATTTCGTTCGTTTTGTGCTATTTACTTTTTGATTATTTGTACCAAAAGCACTAGCAACTATCACATGATCATCTAAATCTAAATCATCACAAATTAATGTTATTTTTGTTGACAATAAATTATCATTTGTAGTGTCATTAACTATATTATTATTATTAATAATAATGTTACTATTATCAAAATTTATATCATTTACAATAGATGATATCATTAATTGTGATGATGGCGTTGTTGATGATAACGATGGTTGTTGTTGTTTTTGTTGTTGTTGATAAGATGATTGTTGTGATTGATTAATTAATTGTTGTTGTAATGATGATGCTGATGTTGATTGTGATGATGATGATGAAGATGAAGATGGTTGCTGTGGTATCTGTTTCAATGAAGATGCTACATTTGAATAAACATGCATATTTGGATCAGATATATTATTATTACTATTATTTAAATTATTACTATTACAATTAACATTATTCTGTTGTATATTACAATAAACATTTTCTGTAATGATTTTTTGTTGTATAACGTGGGAATTATTTTTTAAATTTTCATCAATTATATTATTCACAAAATTATCTTTTGTATTATTATAATTATCGATATTTTCACTATTAACAACAATACCATTTTTATTATTATCATTATCATCATAATCATTGTTATCGTCTTCGTCATCATCATCGTCATCATCATCATCAGCATCATTACCATCAACATGATCACGATCATCTAAACCACCATCATTATCATCAATATTTTTATTAATATTATTAAAATCGTTGGTGTCAAAATCGTTGTCTATTTTATCTGAATATAAATTATTATAACTGCCATTTAAATTATTTCTTATCTTAATATTATTATCATCATCCTCCATTGTAAGACTTTCATCGATATTTGTCGTTGGACTATTTAAATTTGATAATGGAATCTCATTTTCAACTAAATGAGCAACACTATTTGAATTACCTGGAAAGAATATAAGAAAGAAAATTATATTAGACATTAATCGATTGATTTATTTGTGATAGATGTATGTAATAAATTTAATTATGTTTGTCTCTCTGTTTCTACTTAATATAAATTATTCGTATTGCGAATACTTTGACGAATTTTTCACTTATAGCATAAAATTTTCTGTTGATATTTCTCAATTTACACAAATATAGTTTCTTTCCTATAATGTGTAATATGCCAATTACTGACACAAATGAATACAATTTTTTTGTTTTATAATATTAAATATAAATATATAGCAATTCTTAAATTTCAACTATTTGTGATAATTGGCAAAGAAAATTAAAAAAAAGCCTTCAAATTATTACAAAGTATAATTGTGCGCTAAAAGCTCTCGAATTTCACTAAAATTATGTCTACAGTTTTAAATTAAATGAATGTAAATAATAATTAAAAACATTTAATAATTGTATTGAAGCTACAAAATTACTCACTCACCTAATTAAATCTCAAAAGAATTTTGATTTGAGGCAATAAACAAATTTGAAAAAATACATATTTTTAAATATTTAATTATTTGAAAATTTTTAAAATTACTTTTCATATGAATTTGTTATTATTATTTATTCTCATGAATTTTTTGTTTCTGTTTCATTATTTATATTTATTAGTATTATTTAATAATTGTGTTTGTTATATTTATAATAAATAGTGTATATTAAAGCGTTCATTTGTTTTTTACTCTATAGAAATATTTAACTTTTAAGTTGTTGGCA
>JANSTX010043329.1:0-12487 GCA_027564355.1 Penthetria funebris | reverse complement strand
TTGTTCCATGAAAAAATTGTCTTTTATTTTTTAAATAAAATCCGCACTTGCTTAGTTCACAACCCAAGTACGTAATTGCAGCGATCAACGTATAATATTAGCATAAATCCATTTCAATCATGTCAGCCTTCGTGGATTCATTGCTTCATCTACAGCTTCTTTCACCTATTCACCTATTCCGAATCTAAGTATTTGTTTTCCAGTATAATACAGCAACGCACCCAGTAGATATATGATCATATTGAATTAACTATTGATCCCGTAAACCTTTGATACCCTGTGCATATTATGCGGTCGGGAGTGGCAACCCTCTTCAATTTAATCATGTGCAATTTCATGTATACATTTATACTCTCACCATATAATTTTATAATTAAAATATTTCCATTAATTAAATTGATACGAGAAAGTTCCGCATATATAGCAGATTTTGGATTTGTGGAAAAAATTAAAATTATTAAAATTTAAATGGAAATATCTGCTTCGTTCAATATGTCTGCTTGAGTTGAAGACTGTAAAAAAAAATCATATTTACTATATAATAATAAATGAAGAATTGTATAAAAAAAAAGAACTCATCCGTCCAATAATAACACAAGTCCGGTCTCAAATATGGCCTCTAAAGAGCAATTTGAAGACTATAATTTTTTTTTCTTCTTTAAATTGGTGTTATGTTCGTTGTAAGTTTTTTCATTTTTTTTTTTTTTTTGTTTGTTACTTCTTTAATTTAAATAATATAGTCGGCATCAAATGACTTCAAAAGATTATCTTCACCTGAGTATGTTTTGTTTTCTTATATATACATAAATATATATAGGTATCTACCATCTATACGTCTGTTGTCTTATAAATTTTATATATAATACTTGTATAGGTATACCTTATATATCCATTCGTATAGGAAGATCCCAACTATTGAAAAACACAATGGTGGAATTAAGATACAGAAATGATACAATAAAATTGAAATTCAACATTACTATATTAACGAGTAACGAAAGTGCAATGTAAAATAGAAGAGAATCACTAGATCAGGACACTGACTATAAAAATACACCGACCTAAACACAGTCATATGGATGCTAAATTTTATCAACAGCCATCACTATCACCTTCACTTCATTCTAAATTTTACAAATGGGGTACCATTTTCTTTAATGACAGTTATTTGCAATCAGGTCTTTTATTACTCTGTATATTGCAGTCAAGCGCATATTGTGCAATATTATAGACAGCGCTTCGTTGCCACTTCAATTCTATTTTCGTGTCCATCGCCTCAAGATCCGACAATTTACACAAATTCTCGTACGACAATTTGTATAATTAGTGTAATAATTTATGATTTTGAGCTATAATTAAGTTTAGGATTAGAATAGAGACTGCAGAACAGCAAATGACGGCAACATTTGGAATCTGATCAATTGAGTTCTAAAGGTTCTAAATTTTTCATCGACATTATTTCAATTCGAAATCGAAATTGGAAATGAGTGTGCATTCATGCAAATAAAGAACATTCATTCCTCAAATAATGCCAGATTATCAAATAAGGGCATCTTATAATAGCTTGTATTATTAATGAAGTTATATAATAGTATCGAACCTATAATAAAAAAATACGATAAAATAAAAAATTGTATCGATAAATACTTTTATTGACATTGAATTAAAGTTTGATCAAAACGTTTCATAATATAATAGTAATAGAGCATGTAAATAATTTTTTTTGTTACTTATCTATAAATCAATCGATTGGCATGTTCATCGAGTTCTTTTTTTTTTTTTATTTATTAATTTTACTTATATACTTGCTTATATTAAATATTGGTTTGATTAGAAATCATCACACTATACAATGTAAGTAAATAAAATATAATAAACTTTATATACCCTCTATATAAGGAAATATGGGGAATTAACACGCAAATGATTTTTATCGGTAATAAAAATAATTGTGTCACTAAATTAAAAGAACACGGAAGTTTTAGTGTTTGAAATAAGCATTTAATGGAATATATACGATATAGTGAATATTTGAACAATAATAAGCAACTTAAGTGGAAGTTTTAAATTCACACCAACGGCAACCATTATACTTGAATTAAGACGAGATGCACATTTTCACCAATGACATGAACCATTAAATCATGCGTGTCAAAACAATCAAAATTATTGACATGAATGATTACATAGAAAACATGATCTCAGAACATAAGTAAATTAAGTGGAGATTTAAATTTACACCAATAACATAAACCATTATATGCAAAACATGTTCTCATGCTAAGTGACTTAAACGAAGATGGAATCTTGGGAGGGTCTAACATCAGTTTTACAGTGACTTCCATTAAACGAATTCAGACTCGTGATGGGTGTAGTATAGAATATATTATCAGATTTTTGAAATATCTGGACAATATTACTTTTCAATGGGTACAAAACTTATTAAATAAGATCTTAAATGGAAATGTAATGGTAAATCCATTGATACAAAGCTAGCTCTTACTAATTTATGAAAATCAATGAGGTATTAAAAATCGCACTTTAGGGAATTCAAACTAACATCTTATAAATAACACCTTTTAAATATGAGAAGGAATATTAATATTAAATACTGATCTAATTAATATTTATGGAAAACAATTCGGATTCGTGAAAGATGGTAGATATAAAACTGATGATATACAAACACTTCGTAAAATGGTTTAAAAGTACAGAGATATTAAAAAAAATCCTCACATGGTCACATGACTATATGTATCAACCACACAAAACAGAATACATGGTATTTTGTATTTAATGGCAAAATTCAACAATTTCTGTGCAAAATAGATCATAAAACATATATAGTTATTTCATTTCAAATTTAAACACCAATAACAATATGTGAAGGTAAAATCGATTAGGATATTCAACATCTAATAAATGGTTGGATCAAGTGGTCATCGGTCACCGGGGTTTTATGCGATCGAAAAGTGCTACCAAAAGTTACAAGAAAGATGAATGAAATTGTTGTTCAAACAACAATGACTAACGATTCTGAATGCTTGGCTTTAAAATTCAAATTTATGAGTTCTGTAAATATATGATTCTAACTTTTAACGTACTTATGCGTCATTTTATTTTTCAGATAGTTTATATAATTTTTATTTGATTGAAAAGTTATGTTTCAGTCAGAAAATAAAACCCAAGAGTTTATTAGGCATATCATAGAATTCACCGGAAATTAGCCTAATTCTATGTACTCGTATATAAAGTATAAGTTTTTGAATTTGAATGTGTTTTGTGGTTTTTTAATTTGCAACTTAAAAAGTTGGCACCTACTAAAAATGGAATTACTTCGATAATATTAACTGTACATATCTTATGATTTATCACTGATTTTGTACTCAACCCTCGTATTTGTAGCTAATTCATTAGTTATAATATTTATTTTTCTTTGTTTTAGTCATGCTTTGCAAAATTTCATTAAATTTGATGCATCTAGATCACTGTACATTTTAATATAATTCACAATGGTATAGTTTCTGATTTATCTAAATGTAGGTTTTTTTTTATAATGGTTGATAGAAAATTAGATTTATTCATTATAATTAAAATAACCAATGACTCGCCGCGATATTTAATTTAAAGAACTTATATAAATAGATAAGATTTGAATTTATGTGCCAATATGCATTCTCAAAGCTTCATCATCATCATTTTAATCTGTACGGTACAAGAACGATACGATCTGTACGATATTTCTGATATACATGTAACATCAAATGTTAGTCGAAAAACTATACATCAATATGTCCTTTGAAATATGTATAATTCATTTTGTTCTAAGAATTTGAATACTTTGGTTAGAATGTTATGTAAAGTCAAAGTTACCTAGTTTGTTAGCTATATGTTTATTTATTAACCACATAATAAGACATTGTGATCTTTGTTTTTTGACCATGACTACACGGTGATACCGTTAGAAAGCAAATATAGCTTAATCAACATCTGAATGTTAGTCAATCACTCCATTGACTGCATTGTAGATTTAGTACATGTAAACTAAATTTTCGAATATACATCCCTTATATATTTTAATACTTTTGCTTGAGATCCTTTTGCATTTGTATACTTTTGTAAAACAGGGCGTGGAATTCTCAGATAATGATGATAATGATAATGGTGCTGAGATGGGACCTCATAATATAAATAGGTATAATTACATACTTTAAAAAAAAAATATATAAAATCAATGCCAGATTTAAAAAAAGTATATATGGAAAAAAAATGAAGAAAATCAGCGGGAAGTCAACAAAAAATTTTAATTCCATTAAAATTTGATTAATAAAACACCACATGAGTACATCGCGGTTTTATACTTATTTTTAAAAGACAACTCATTAAAATTTTCTTGTATGTGAATAATTTTAATATTTCTTTTGTATACTCGTAATGTGTGTACATATTTCACATGTTCTCACATTACAGTATCGAAAAGAATAAATAAATAGATATATTTTAGTATTCATTTTCATATATGTGATTCATAGAGTGCCTGCCTAATATAATATGTATACTCGTATTTATCATAAAATTCCTTTCCTTTTACCCTACGCTTACAAATATTTTGTATACACGATACGATATCTCTCCCCATTCTTATACATTTATCCATCCATCCATCCATCCATCCATCTATCCATCCAACCAACCATCTATCCATATATCAAAATGCTTTGAACATACACTTTTCTATAAATTCATATATACACGAATTATATATATATATATATATATATATAAATATACCCATCTGAAAATATTACCCACAAATACCGCCATCCGATGAAAAATGAATGAATCGTTACTTGCAAATCTGGATGGGTGCGCGTATTCTGTGCTGTGCTTTTCATATATTTTTTTCCTTTTTTTCTTTTCATTTTTTTCCCTTCCAAACTATGAAATGGGCTCTATTTTAGACCTATTGTATTTTTTCAGTACAAAATTGAGCCGTTATACTTGGCCAGCATTCAATCTATAATATTATATTATTTGATTTTCAAAAGAAAGTTATTGAACATGCTAATTTTAAAAGTATTGATATAATATTTTCATTAAATACAATATACTATAGACCTTTATAATATTCGTATATTATAACCACCGTGTATATACCGCACTGCACGTACTTCGAAATAGGAAAATGGGAAATTGAAAAGTATGCGTATACATAATGTGAACAAACAATTAATATGGCTATATATTAATTTAATACCTTCGTATAATAATCCATTTAAGAAGTGACATTAGAACTGTTCTCAATGAGAACCGAAATGCCACCGTCGTGCCTAAGTATCTCTATGTCAAATATGTGAATAATCTTATTTATTCAAGTCAATTTAATTTAATTCAATTCAATTAAAAAAAATTCTTTATTCCATAATTATTTTAGATAAAATACAAAATTTATACTTTGTTCTTATATAGTTATATATATACTATGGTAATTGTAGGTTTTAAGGAGGTATATAACCAATAGCTGGATAAACTTCGATCGGGAGTGATTTTTTTGCTTTTGATGTGACAGTTGGTATATTTGGGAAGGATAACTGAAATAGAAAAGGAAAAAAGATTAACTAAATCGACAACTCTACCAAAAGATCGATAAATTAAACAATCATATTATGAAAGGTAATCTTAAGGATTGGAAATTATTCTGGTCTCAATATCATATAGAATTCACATTGAAGTTTTTCAGATACTTAATCTATAATTTGTAATTGAATATTATTGAATTTTATTCTTTCTTATTCTGAAATGAACCAAAAATACGTGTCTTCGAATTAATGTCAATAATATTTTTATTTCATTTATTCAAACGTTTTTGACGATTAATTACTTCATATTTTTTGTATCACTATTTTATTAACATATTGAAATCGTAGCAAAACAATGGATCCTAACCGGATCTTGGATTTTATAATTTTAAATCTACAGTATAATTTTATAGTGACAAATGGAAGTATTCATATGCATTTGTAGAAATGCACCATTTTATGTCCATAACCCTCCGTATATACCGTATATTCTAATTAAATGTAGTAGTTGTGAACACTTTGCATAGGTTTGGGTTTTATGGTCAATGTCACAACTAATTCATATTCAAATAATTTTTCAATTTTCAAAGAACCGTATCTATTTAATTCCACTCTGTGTATCTATGAACACAATCGTGAAAGGATATTGTTCTGATAAACATTTTACCAGTTCTACTTGAATTTTGTTCAAATTCTAACAGAGATTTATTTTTTTTTTTTTAGAATATCATAGTTATACTTTACTTCTTCTACTGTGATCCACTGTGAAATTCAATCATAATCGTGAAATGTTCTTAAAAATTTTGTAGTTCTAGTTTAATTTAAGTTGTAACGTTGAAATTCTAACAAAGATTTCATTGTTGAACGAATGGAAATTTTTGGCACAATATTACTGTTTTCAATATTGTTCAATATGTTTTAACAAATTGTAAATTTAATTAAGTTTTCGAAACGATACGCTTTTTTTTAACGAAACGATTCTTTTAAATAAATATAAAATCAGAAATCTAATATCCATAATATATTTTTCAAAAAATAATTTGCCTTGATATGTCATTAAAGAAGTTGGTATTCAATTTATATCTAACTGTAGCAATATTCTAAGATTGTTAGAGCTCCCCTACGAGAGGTATTTTCAAATATGTCATCATATATAGTCTAGCCACTCTTAATCAGGTATTAAAATGTAATTCAAGTGCATGTGAATTTTTCAATATAGGAAAATGCAAATGCTCCTAAATCATATTTTACTACGTGATTGAAACTGGCGGTTTATGTGCAAATATATATTTTAAACAATGTCATAAAGACGTCAATGTTCACGATTTCTGGCTATCTCCTATCACTATGGTTTTAAATTCTTTAATAATGGTTCGTAAAATGCTGTGTGTTTCATATGTTTTTTCGCCATTTGAGCGGACTTTTAACATTTTTTTTGGTTTATTAAGCTTTTTTTTTTTTTTTTTTTTTTTAACTATTTGAGCACAATTTGTATTTGCTTCGAAAAATTTATTTGCAGACTTTTATACTCAGTCAGCTAAACGACTTTACAAATATAATAACCGTTACAGGTATAATGTGTCATAAAGGTCGCAAATAAGTGAAACCAGGAACAACCTTAACATGCACCTTCATTTAATAAAAATTTCTATAAACTCATTAATTTCCATCTATAACCTGCCATAGTCTAACAGTTTTGTATAGGTTAAATTTAAAAAAATAATCAACAACATACCAAATATTTTCATTCCACTTCAATAAATTTTAAAATGTTAATTTTCACACGACATATGGCAAGCATAAATTGTAAACTTGAAATTATATTTATTTTTTAATTATAAATGAAGAAGAAAACAAAATTGAACGTTTAAATGAAGAAATTGGAAGCCATTTTTATTTTAGAAATGTTGATGTTTTTTATAAAATGGACTCAATTAATATTTTTTTAAATTTATGGTTGTACATTATTGGATGTTGTACTTTTATGGCACACTTATAACCTCAAATAATATTTTTATAAACCATATATTTGTTATAAAAATAATTTTTTTATGCCATTGCAAAAAGTGAGTGGCAATTTTGTTTTTTTTTATTTATAAATCTTAAACAAGCAAAAATGATTAATTTATTATTTAAATTAATTTATTAAGACAAGAGTTGCACACATTTTGTTTTTATATTGGATCCCTCTATATCTCTCTACCTGTATTGGATAATTTATCAAAAATCGTTTATTTTTTACTGAATAAAGAACATGATGTTTTGTTTTCGTTTATAATAACAAAATTGATTTTTAAAATTAATTAACTATTTTTATAGAAAATGGTGGAGTTTTTTTTTTCATTCTTGGATTCATGCGGCCTTACGTCAATCAAATGTATTTCTAATCGAGTATAGAACGAATATGGGATATGTTTAATGACAAAATACAAATGAAATAAAATATTTGTTGTAAGTCGGCTTTTGATGAACTAAAATTCAAATTACATGGGATAATCAAAGGGCGATATTGAAACTAGATCATTTTATTATTTTAACATTTTAATCATTTTGTACTATACGACATACTAAGACTTTTGCCAATAATTTTATGCTAAGCGAAAGGCATGCTGAAAATTTCGACAATTAATAATCTTATATACCTTATAACCCTCAATCCCTAAACAGATTTCATTATGTTGATAGTATTTCTGTTTTAGGTTAAAAATACTTTTTTGCTCGCCTGATACAAAATTATAAAAATATGGTTTTTGCATGAATGTTTAAATTTTGAATTATGTAAGCGGCTTACGGTTATATTCGGATATAAAACTTAAAGTCACAATAAAACATGTTCAAATGTAAAGGGTAAAAATATTTTTTTTTATACTCTGAAGTAAAACAAATGGCAAATTATTTAATAGCACCTACCTAACGTGCTCTGTTCGCCTGATACTATATTTGAAAACGTTTTTTTTTTTCAACGAAATATTTAACGCGTGGTTATATAATAAGTGCAATAAATTTAAATGCATGAATTTGTCATATTGACAGTTTGCATTTTTCTAATCAAATCCGAATATTTTATACATAGATAAATTGGATAATTGTTAATATACTAATACTTTCAAACTGTACTAAAATCTGCAAGAATATTGCTGATTTTTTTAATTGGAGATATGTTTACTGTATAATTTAATTGATTGATAATTTAATAAATTAATGCATTTCTCAATAAACTCGATTTATTGCAGTTATTAAAATGGTGTATCCTTGCTGATGTCAGCAGTTCTGTTATAATTATTTATGTAATAGTTTTTTTATTGCGTACTTTGTAATTATTGTATCATACTACGAACTGTTAATTCAAAGAATTAGCAACGTTCATTTTAAGTATAAACAATTGAAATTAAATCTGCATTTGCAATATGCTTGTCCCTTTTAAGATAAAATTCCACCTGAACTTGAGTTCTATTTGTTATTGTACAACAATGTCGTTTACTGTTTTTTCTTCTTAAAAATTCCAAAGAAAAGTACATGTTAAAAATGGGATTTTCTCACCAAAAAACTTAAATAAATATACAAATAATGTAAAGAGTAAGTAGTTCTAACAAAATTCTTATTTTCTTTATATACTTTCCACTATTGTAGCATATTTATAATATTTGTAACTCTTGATAAATAAATTTACCTTAATCATTGGAAGGGCATCTTAAGTATCTTCAAGTTGACATGTCTTAATATATTGGATTGACTTTAAGTGCACTTGTATATTATGGTGCTTTTTTTTTGTCTTGTCTGGAATCTCTACTTGTACATAACTATATCGAGATCGGTACAATTGTTGCTATTTTAAAAACGAAAAAAAATTATTTCATTTGCATTTTTAATATATTTACTTTTGAAATTATCGTCAATATTTTAATTGAAATTATATATATAGTTACAGTTTAACAAATTCATTTCTTTTTTCTCATCGATCCATCTATCATATGCTATAACATTCTTTATACAAATCCTCCTTTGATATTATATATTTGAGCTAAAAGATTCTTAATATGCGTCTATAGGGCACCCATTGACGAGAGCTTGACTTAAAAATACAGAATTTGATGTTACGAGAAATCTTGTTTCGCCACACTCTATTTATGGCATTCCGAATACCATGTCTCGTCTTATATATGTTTGTTCGTAAATTTTTTTCAGCATTAGCATTTAGCACTTGCGAAACAACTTTCCAATTACTAAAAGTTGATATGCTATCAACGAACATTAATACTTATATACCTGATGCGAACTATACTTCATTAGAAGCTACTCAATCTATTACGAATAGAAAAAACTAAGAAATTCGTTTCTATGCTTAACATCTGAATGTATATTCAAAATCATTACTCAAACTTATGATGCAACATTTTGTAGATTGAGTCATGATAAAGGTCGCAGATCGTGTTCATCAATTTGTTCGGTATTACATGGTTTTAAAGTATTGTCACATTATAACGCTATCAATAGAACGTTTTTGTCATCCGACCGATTCTTCCAATATGATTCTTAACGTGTTTATCCTACGAATACTCGGTTTCATGACTGAACCCTTTCATATCGTTTTTAACTATGTTGTTTATTTTATACAGTTTTAGCAATTATGGCGTAATATTTTAAGCACCAGTTTCATTGTCGCATTTTAGATATTGTAATGCGTATTTTATATTTCGCCTATACTTGAAGCACAATCATTGAATATCTTCGTATAGTTGACTTTCACTTAAGCATCTTGAACCACAGGCCTATTGAGCAGCCTGTTAAAGTACTCTGTCTGTCCAAATGATGCGTTTCATATGGAATCAAATAGTTATTATTTGATTAAATACAACATGATGATAGATCTGTTGCAATTTCCGGTCAGTTACACATTCTTCATATGTCATCACTAGGGTTCTGCAGGGTTCCTAGTGTGACTGTGTTGTGTCTTTTGTATAATACAAATTATTTATTGTTATTTTTTTGCTAATCACATATATTCGTTTTTTATTAAAAACGAATTAATGAGTTTTTAAAAACTTCTCCAATATTATATATGCACTTGTATTTATTCATTTTATATAAATAATTGCTTAAATCTTTTAAGCTAATTAGCTTTACTATAGAATTTATTCAATCATTTCAATGAAGATATCAACATTTCAACAATTGGCTTCATCTATAAAGAATTTAATTTTTAGTCTTTACCTTCTTCTATACAAAAAAAAAGGGATTTATAAACTTTCAAAAGACATATAATTATGTCTTGATTTAAAATTATAAAGCTAAACAAGAAAGAAAAAAAAAACGTATCATCGTCGTACATTTTAAAAACATTATTTCAAAATGTCCAATCCAATCCTACACACATTTGCCATTGCATGCATTCCGCATTCCTCCTTGTATTATTAAAATTTTCTTATTATAAGTTTCATTTTATAAATAATGATTGTGTCGGCCATATTGAATTGAGCTGTCAATAAAGCCTATTGTTAAACTAAAGTATAGCTTTTTATTTTTTTAAAAATAAGTCTAAAGTTATGGAGAACACCAACAGCAGCAGCAGCAGCAGCAGCAGCCTCAGAACAATCCCAGGCTTATATAATAGTAAAATATTATTATTATTATTTTTATTACTTTTGAAATAGTCAGTGGTTTTATAAAGTTTTCGTAAAGAAAAAAAGCCATATTTCAAATGACGTGCATTTTTTGTCAGTCCTAAAATATAAAATTTCTTTTCATATAATTTTTATTATGTGAGGCCTCCTTTTCACATTATTTTCATTCCAGATGAAAAATCTGTTTTTTAAAATAAAATGAATGGCAATGAATAACGATTTGTAATATTTTCTTGAGAATTTTTATTGTATTTTGATATAAATTATGAATATAAATGAGGACAATTAAAATGTTTAAACTTTTTAAAAAAAAAAAAAATTATCAGTTTTTTAATTGTAACGAAAATAACCGGCCAAGTTCCAAAAACAACACCTTTATTTTGTAGAACTATAGGGGGTAAATTAACAGATGAAGCGAAACGAGTCTAATGGCGCCCATATAATCTAATTCATTATTTGACATGCTATTAAAAAATTAATGTATATCGTTTTCACAATTTTAATAAATCTTGCCTTTAGTATTAATTGTTTGAAGTCTTCAAAATATGCGTTTTCTTTCTTTGCACTGATGTCTCTCAAAATTAATCTGTAGAACAATATCTTCTATGGACTATGTTATTTATATATGAAATCCAAAAATCAAACTATGAAGTACAGTATTGTAAGCAAACGGTATATATTATACCTTATCTGGCATATATAGTAAAACAGAATACTTTATGTATTTTGCATTAACATTCAACAATTCAATGATTTCCTGTCCATATTAGATGATCAACAACTTCACATTACTGAAAAATGTAAATACTTGCGACATCAGTTATCTTAATATCTATGGTGAAATCGATGATTATATGCAACAATGAATAAAATACGATAGATTGAAGTGGAGATCGCGTATCTGGACTTTTATATGTGTCGAAAAATGTCACTAAAGAGATATTTGAAATTTTTGCTTGATCAGCAATGGGTTACGGTTCTTAATGCTGTTGATTTCACAAAATTTGGGCGCGATATTGCATTTTTCAACAATCAAATTCTAATACTCGAAGTATTGCTGAACATTTTTATTCAATATTTTTAACAATATTGAAAATACGGGTTGTTCTTTTTAGCGTCGGAGGACTTTAAATTGAAAGAAAACATACAGAAAAATGATTATAATTGAAAAAAAAGTTGATTTAAGCATGTCCGTCAGTTCGTCCGTCCGTCAGTGCGCACGATAACTTGAGAATACGTCGAGATATCGCTATGAAATTTTGCACGTGTCACTTTCATCAAATTTGT
>JANSTX010043318.1:1926-12490 GCA_027564355.1 Penthetria funebris | reverse complement strand
ATAAGACAATAATTCTAACTAAGGTACCGCAAGAAGTATAATATTGTCTAAGAAAATATGTTATCTTACAATAAACAGACAGGATGTTCCAAAATACAACACAACAATCGAGAAATAAACAAGTTGATGAAAAACCAGCGATTTTGGGCAGTTTTTAATTGATTTACAAGAATACATTGACTACATTTTCTTTTACAACTGATACGAACGGTAAAGGTGGTTAATGGCTTATTAATTTAAATTAATATTGTGGTGCGACTTATATTGTTTCTGTTTCACTAGAAACAAATGGCAATTATAAATATTAATATAAATTTATTCTTCTTCTTCTTCTTCTTCCATGCCGTATTCCTTATTCAGGTGTCGCATATCATTGCTTCTCAATCTAATTCTCCATCAATTTTCAATATTGTTTATCATCACTCTTTGCATTTAATATGTTCAAATCATTATTTTACCTGTTTAAATCATTAATTAATCATTTTGCACAAACGATAACCAAGTAGTTTGTGGGCAACAACTTCACATACCTAAAGCAAGGCATCGATAACCAATTGATCAACTACACTTTCTCATCATCAATTTTTAGCCCTTGTTGTTATTACACTGTCAGTAACGGGAAGTGTGTATGACCGTTTAATGTGATCATTTTTTGCATAGTAATCTAAATGTTTGTCAAACAAGATCTCTAGGTACTCTATCAAATTCCTTCTCAAAATTTAGCGAAGATCTTTTTTTTTTTTTTCTCAATACTTTTCAATAACTATACGAGTCTTCTGTTCAATATTATTTCCAATCGTTTTAAAGTGTGTAAAGTAAGATTGGTTTCTCTTATTTTTATACAATTGATAAAAGATAGCTTCGTTTTCTTAAATTTGACATATATGTTAAATTTATCAATAATTAAAAATCAATGTTACCTAGATATTTGTTTAATATATTATAAATTTATTAAATTAATCAAACATTCTAATTATTGATAGCTGATATATAGTTGAAACAGAAAAGGTCAATTTTTGTTATAACATAACTATATTTTACTATTATTAGCGTAATGATTAAAAGCTGAACATATAATACCACTTAGTCTAACTACTAAACAAATAAATAATGCGAACGGTATACCATTATGACGTCTCTGATTGTAATTGATTAGAACAATTTCATTTTAATAATTAATAAAACTTCTTTCAATGTTTGACTTAATTTACATAGGTGAAATACGTAATGTTATATGCTATGACTAAATTGATAAAAATTGTCATGAAATCTATCAAAAAGAATCAATAATCTTAGTTGAATAATCAAATGTGTTCTGTACATACCGTTAAACTACATGGGGTAGCGGGTTTGTTCTAATAGAAAAATAAACACAAATACCATAAACAGAATGACCATAAACACAATCATAAGTATTGGACAAAATCTGATATGAGGATGATAATACAAATGATTGAGAATAATACTAGTGATAATTGCATTACAATTAAAAATATATTTGGAATAGAGTTAGCAAACCCACACTGTGATTCGATCATTATACATTATCCGTTAGACTGCATGATATAACGGTGATGAAACAGATGGAGAGCAAAGTGTAAATCGTTTTCTCTTAGCGATCTTGCTCTTCTTGTACCATTTTCTTATCGCACTTAAAAAATCATGTTACTGATTTTTAGGCCCTGGGTACAAAGTTCCAATGGTCTATTGTATTTGATTCCGTTCATGTAACGCCAAGAAGTAAACATCTCAGAAAAAAAATATTACACCGAAGTGCTTATAATTGAAAAAAAAGTTGATTTAAGCATGTGCGTTCGTCCGTCCGTCCGTGCGCACGATAACTTGAGAATGTGTCAAGATATCGCTATGAAATTTTGCACGTGTCACTTTTATTTACTTGTATGGGAGGTACTCCTTCAAGTACCTCCCATACAAACTTTTTACTCCTTTTTTTATTTTTTAGATTTTGATTGTTTGTATAATACATACAGACTTAAAATTTTACATATCTAACTGATATTATAATTGAAAGAATGTGTGGGAGTATAAGCTTAATCGGATTACGCCTTGGAGTACCTCCCATGTATATTGCACACGATAACTTGAGATTGCATTGAATCGCCATGAAATTATGCATGTGTCACTTTTATCTGATTTCTGAGCCTAAGTTCGAAAATGAGGAAAATTGGAGTACTCCTTCAAGTACCTCCCATACAAAGTTTTTACTCCTTTTAGATTAAAATTGGGTGAATAATATCAATGACAATATAAGAGGATGCTTTGAGCTATTGCTATAAAATTTTGCACGTGTCACTTTTATCTAATTTGTGAGGCTAAGTTTGAAGATGAGGAAAATTGAAGTACTCCTTCAAGTACCTCTCATACAAACTTTTTACTTCTTTTAGATTAAAATTGGGTGAGTGATATCAAAGATTAATATAATTATGTTATTTAAAATTATATTGTTCTTTTGTATTATATACCTGTAATTTTAGGCGGGAAACAAAGTTTCAATGAACTATTGTATTTGAGATCATTTCGTGTATCGTCTTGAAGGAATAATCGTTATAAAAATGTTAACTTGATCAGTTAATTTACTAGCGTACCTACCATGTACAATTTTTACTCCTTACTGATTAAAATAAGTTATATGATAGTAACATTCACTAATTAAACGAAAATTCTAGGTACGATATATCAACTATTTTGCAATTCTCTTTAATGAATATTTGTATATAATGTTGTGATCTGTTAACAATTTCCAGGGCCTACAATAATTGGGCAACCAATTGTACGTTTCTCTTGTTTTCCAAGAATTCAAGCGTGATTTGGAGCATTATGAATCATTTACAGTGTTGCATTATAGACATTGCATGTATTTTATGTGTAATTTTCCAGAAATCATAAATCTTCTTGTAACATTTTTCACCATCGTTAATTTTTCGTTATATTCAAGAGTACTATGTACTAGACTATCGAACGCAGCGCTGTAAATGTACGAATCAGTAATGAAAATTCATACGAGAATCCAGAAAAAATTGAACATCTCCTTCGGAAACTTTGAAATCCATTACTTTAAATCGTGATCAATACCTTAAATGATCAGTTTTGATAATAATGGCTTATGCCATCTCAATATCAAGAATTCCATACATATGCTAAAGAAAAATATATTTTATGCTACAAATGGTTACTAGATTACTGCCTCTTGTAAACAATCACCTTGTAAAACACTGTTCGTATCATTTTGACTGATGTAATTTAATTAAAATAATAATTTACAAAATTATGGATTAAATCTTATCAATTAATTTAATGGATCTTATCGCAACTAAAAAATTTACAACAAAAATAAAATTGAAAAATAGCCTAGACATTTGATCATATTATCAAATATCGTATTCCATTTGGGAAAAAAATAGATAAAATAAGATGTATGGTAAGTATCAACCCAAAACTATGTGTTATATTTTTTTGTAATTTACGTTTATTTGACTATGTGATGACGTTACTTTAATTTTATCTATTGCTTTGCTATGCAGTCTCTGCTCGTTGTTATCAATAATTTTATTTAAGACTTTACTTACATAGCTAAATTGTATTTATTTTAAACATTTTATGAAAAATACTCTTGTAATCTTTGGGACTTCAAGGTACTGATGCACATATAAAAAATGAAATAGGCTGTAGTTATGTAATTTTAATCAATAACCTTTTCTTCTGAAATCTTTAACATAGAGCTTCAATGTTGTAATTTGTAACTCCGAAAAAATGCAACTCATTATCATTATATGGACGTTTATATCACATGGGTACATTTCACTAATATACAGAATTATTTTTATTTGCGATTTCTTACTAGAAAATATAGAATAAATTATTTAGTTGTACGATTTCTGAATCTGAATAGTTCAATAAAGTGGTACATAAATTTTTAGCCACGTAGTTTGTTTATGAAAACGATGAAAGCCTTGATCACACACAAGGTACTGACACAATTACATATCACAAACTCATCAATCCTCATTGAATATCATTAACTATTTGGTATAATGCAATCAGGAATAATGATATGATTATGATGTTGATGATATGTAAAATACTCAAATTACAATCTTCATCTACATTCGTATTTTTACAATAAATTTAAAACTTTAAATATTAGAATAAATCTTGTAATGTAATAATGTAATATGATAATATGATGAAACATTTATCTATCAACAATTTGAAATATTAATAAATACATTTTTTTATGAGTATGAAGAAAAATTCAAAAATAATATTGTAAACAAAACTGGATAAATAAAAATGTTGGAGATTAAATTGTTTAATATAAATTTAAATAGATAAGATAATAATAGACAACAATTTTTATGTTATTTAGTCAAGTACATATTGTAAACTTCAGGTTACAGAAAATTTGAAGTCAAACTGAGTGTTATTTTGCACACCTTACATCTACGTTCTTTTCTGCTAGTATAGAACTGTCGAAGTATCGAAGTATCGATACCACTGATAATATGGAGTTAATTATTTATTGGCCTTCTTAAATCGTGTAAAGCTTGTAGATATATTTTGTGAGCTTCAGCATTTACATGTGCTTAAATTTTGTATGCATCGAACCCATTAAGTATTACAATTATGCTGTTTTTTATCATAAAACGCAATAGCGCAAAAGATTAAGACTCGAATGCTAAAACCAATTCTAAGAAATTCACGTCATCAAAATACCTAATAAAATTGGTTAAAAATCTGAACGTGTACGACTTAAGCATACTGAAAATTGAACTTAAATTGAAGCATTAAAAATTATAAGATTTAACACCATCACTATAAATAAAGTTCGTCTTCAACGATCAAAAGCACTGAATATCTTGCGCGTTAGCGGCGATTTTGCGAAAAATTTGTAATTACAGATGAAAAAAATGTAATGGTTGAAGATCAGTTTTGACAATCGAGTTGCAATACACACCGGATTATGTGTTAGTTTCGAATGCTATAATGTTGAACATATGGTCAGTTTCAACTCGTTAGCATCGAACATTGTGTTAAGTGGAAAAAAATCCCGTGTACCAACATAAGGTTTCAATTATAGTTTCAAGTACTGGACTTTCCATCAAAATTCACAACTGTTACAAAAATTCATTTGGCATCCCAATTTTTTACATAACCGCATGCTCTACAGTTCACTTCTTCACAACAGAGACCAGCATATTCGACAAACTAGAATCCGACGATCGTCTATAATATTTATTTATGTGGTTTAGATGTCAAAAAAAAAAAAAAAAACAATGGCAACAGTGAATTCAGCACTTCGCCGGAAAACTAAAATTTTTCATTTTCAACAACAAAAATTCATTAATTCATTAATTCATTAGTTCTACTGACGAAAATTCTGATTCTGAAACTGTAAAAGGTTATACTCAAACGTACTCCTTTATAAGACGACCCAAAAGAATTGTAGGAAATTTTGTTGCTAAAAAATCGTCCTAAATACCGTTTCGAGAATATCAGTGGGAATCCTACAATATACTGGTTTTTTTGTGATTATAACAAAGTCACAAAACTCTACACAATTTACAAATTTATGCTACGCCCTATTGATTTTTTTCGATTTAGAACCGGATAACTAGAATTCATATGTTGCAATCCATCTCAATGCAATTCATAGTTGTTTTGGTGGGCGCATTTGATGTTGTACTTATACATATTAGAAATGACACCTTAACATCTTAGTGTCGCTATTTGATGTGATGTTTGACATTATGATGATTCACAGACAATTGGTGTTTGTTGGGAGTAACTAAACAACAAGTTAATCAAATATGGTTGAAATCTCTATTATCTCAAACTTTATTCTCGCAAGAGCATAGGCCGTCAACGAAGAACCGTCACTATTTTACGATATCTTTCCAGCACCTTCCATTCACTTCATCTCCTTCCACTGGTAGTATTCTCCTTATTGACGATTCTTCGCTACGTTTTTGTTTTTTTTGACTCCTGGCCCTTCTGATACCCTGTCCAATCGATGAAAGTGGAATTGTATCGGCCATACACTGAGGTGATCGGTCGGTGATAGTGTAAAATACGCACCTGACTGAATTCCGAAGAAATGAAAGAAGACCCGATCATCGAAAAACAACATGACGGAGAACCGTCATTAAGAAGGCTTGTACCAGTTGAAGGGGATGGAGTGAAGTAAAGGTGCTGGCCATCGAGGTTGTTCGTTGACCCGCATGGAATAAAGGTCGATATAATGATGATGATAGAAAATTACAGTCTCGTAACTGTTCCAACTACTATACTTATAATAATTATCTGTCTGAACAATGAATAACCAGTCATAAATTGAAATTTAAAAAAAAATCCAATTAAATTATTACTTCAGTATCCACCATTAGCATATTTTCAATTTCAATCAACATGTGCGATACATATGCATATGATTATATTCATATAAGTAAAGTGTACTCATGATCTTCTTATAGTTTAATAGTTTAATTTATGTATCGATCGAAACTTTCATTTTTTTAGTTTATTTTGTCTTAATCTCTCTATTTAAAGGAAAAGCGAAAAGCTATAAAGCTATAAAAGATCAATCACTTGTGATAATTTTATATTTGCTCTTGTACATAATCATATTTTTAATATTATCGATTTGTTTTGTGGTTATTGTAGTTTTTGTTATTATTATTATTTTTGTTTACTTATATGGTGATAGATATTCATATTGATAATTTATTGAAAACTTTCATTTTTTAATGGTTTCATAAATTCTTTATTAAATAATAGTTATTCCTGATAGTTGTTGCAGTACTTGTATAAGCTCCTGTATATGTCTCCCTAGATTACATACATTCAATTATACATTTGTTTCTAAATAATAGATTATTCTTGGTAGTTATTAAAGATAGTTGTTGGAATACTTGCAAGTTCACGTATATATGTCCCCAATCAAGAATATACACACTTCACTCATAAATATTACTCCTAAATAATGGAATCTTATTGCTTAGTTTTCAAAGGTCTTTGATTTTAGCAATCAATTTTGAATTTTAATCAAATAATATGGGTTATTCTCGGCATTAAACTTAGGATTCATTTACATGAAAATATCAATTAAAAGTTGCATGTCGATAAGATTCGTGGAAAGCTGAAATCAAATTTAAATCGCTGTTTAGAGAATTGTCCATATCAACGCGAAGCGACCTGACAATGACCCCGGATGCCCCTTTTGTCGAAATAATAAGAATGATGTAGAGTGCTGTCATCAGCGTAGCTGTGAATTGTGCACCCAGTTAGTGTTAAGAGGTCATTAATGAAAATTAAAAATAACATAGGAGACATCACAGAACCCTGGGGAACACCTGTATCAAGTTGAAAACCATCAAAAGTGACGTCATCGATAACAGCCCAAATCGAGCAACACATCAGAAAATTTCAAATCCACACCCCCAATTCAGGTGAATACCACAAGAGACCAATTTCGATAATAATGTCCTATGCCAAACTCTGTCAAAAGCCTTGGATATATTGAGTGCAAACACCCGAGTCTCACCAAACGTGTGCAAACTTCTACTCCAAATTTCAGTCAGATAGGTTGGATGTTTGTCATCTTCCATTCCAAATGTACCTTCTTATTGACTTCTTGTTGGAGAAATTGTTATGTAAATGGTAGAGTTGTTACGCAGGCTTTTGATCCTTTATATATTCATTTTTGAATACTGCATTTAGAGAATGTGCACTTATTTTATTATCATCTATTATGTCGCAATAAAGTATTATATTAACCTACAATTCCAAAGTCATACAAATATGATATTATTTGTAAACATATCCTTGTTATAGAGTCAGCCAGTTGATGATAAAATATTGTTGTTATATAATCCAGCGGTTCAAGCAATATGCGGTAAATATTCTTTGGATGTTTTATTCTATGATTCCACCAAATCTGATAGGACTTCTATCACAGCGTTTAATGAAAATGGTTATCACAAACTCCTGATTTTTGCTAAGCATTATAGTCTTGCATAATTGTAGTTTAAATGACTGATGTACGTATAATTATTTTAATTTTAAAAGCGTATTAAATAAATAAAAATTTAAAATGATACAATAAAAATTGTTGTTTTTTATAAACGAAATGACATCATTTTCTCAATTCAATTTATTTATTATGAATTTTTACCAAAACATGCAGAAAAAAAATGCAAATTTTTTCTTAAAAGTGTCAATTTTGATTACCTACAATTCTTACCTATCACGTGCTACTTAAATTGTTTTGAAAATTAAATTCATCGGGGACAGAGACACATAGGTTAACATGTATAGTACAGTTACGAGTATACACTTCAATTAATAAAGTAAACATATAAAAGTAATAAAATGGTAATTGCAAAATTTATCTATTATTTGCGTTTTGTTTACAAAATGTCATTATTGCTTAATGTTTATTATTAGTATGTATGAGTTTGTTTGTTCATTTATTTTATCGTTGTTGCATATTCGTTCTATCATAAAAAAAAAATTATAAGTTATGGAAACAATAAAACCGGCTCGAAGGACCAAAACAATTTTTATTTTTAAATTGACTTTTATGGGGAAACTGCTAATAACGTGTAGGTGTATAAATACAAACTTACCTAGGATGACATTATTTGTTTTCAAAACTGAATTATTTAATATTTTGTAATTCCCTCTTATGCACCCCTACCATTATTCAAGATTATGATGTGATGATGGTGACGATAGTGATAATTACATTACTGAGCATATTTAAAGTTCAATAGTCTCTTTTTAAAATAAATTAGCATATTGTTATACAACACAAGTATGTCCATTTATATATGAGTTGGAGAAAATACGTTTTATTTTTTTTTTTGTCAATTTTAAGTAAAAAACCAGTATTTATTTTTACAATAAAAATAAAAAAAGTAGTTAAATAAATTTGTCCTACATTTCAAGATTAAAATTTAAATGAAGTTTTAAAGGTACGAATGTTGTAGATATATATTACTACTCACGGTTATGTTACTTGAATGTAATATTGTTACATGAACTCATGTACATTTCATAATGTATGTTGGAAAATAAATTATTCATTATACAGTCTATCTAATCAAATAGTTTTTAACCTAATGACTGGTAATATATTAATGAAATTTTATATTATTTATACGAGTTGTATAGAATTGTGTATAGAAGATAAAACAAGATAGACTAGTTAATTTAATAAATTGTCTTAATTTCATTTAGCATAGTATAAATAATTGTAAATTTTGTAAATTTGATCCTCATATTAGAAATGGTAAACTATGAATCATTTACTTGTTCATCTCGACATTTACTCCATGCAGGAGCACATAGCTTCAACTAACAACTGCCATTGTCTTATATCACCCTGAAATCTCAGTCAAGTGTGTATTTTGCAATATCACTGTTTATTTTCATGTCCATAAGACATGTCCACGACCACTCGCCATTAATCACATATATTGTGATAAGGTGTTTCCAGTGACTTATGATATTATCGTTGCAAATTCTAAAAAAACATATGCAACGGTTATGAGTTACCTACAAGATTAGAGGATTATGTGCAAACGAAAATATTGAAGATTGTACGAAGTAAACAATCTCGGCATCTCAAGTCGTATTACTAGGTGTGTGAATTTACAAAGGATGGACACCGACAGTTTAATTTCAATCACATATAAGAATGAATTGGGATTTAGCTTAAAGGTGAAAATATTATTTCATACTTATTTCTTAAATATTATGGTAGCAATATAACCGATTTAATTTTTTGACAAAAAATTTCGGAGTCGCCAGTTTGACGAAAGTGAAGTGAATTCATATCGTAAAATTTTGAGAGGTTTAAAGTTAGAATAGGGGTGGCAAAACTCCTTGATAGTCCAAGCCATTTATCAAAATTTGAAATTTACCGCGATCCGCAATTAAATACGTATTTCAAAGGTATGCGCAATACTGTCCGTTGCAATGAAAGTTTACAAATTCAAAATCGGTGTGGAATCGGTAGATTACGGGCGATTACGCCACTGTTTATGTTCGTTCGCGCAGTTTACAATAAGTCATATCCTTCTTAATTTGGACGGAAATGAAATTTGTTACAACGTTGCACTATGTCTTTCATATTTATTGTCAGTAATTTAAAATACATTTTGAAACACATACGGAACGATAATAATAATCTGAAATATAATAGCACAAAAATGAAAAAGGAACTCGGGTACATTCATCGAGAGCCACAAATAATCCTTCAAAGAGTTACATGTGGCCCGCGAGCCGCAGGTTAGCCCCCTCTAAGTTAGAACATCATTTCGTAAACTGTACATATTGTACCGAACCAACGGGAAGTATAAAGTTAACAAAAATTCCAAGTATATGGTATGTGTATCCAAGCAACTATATAGTATGGTTTTGTGAACCATACTATACCAGTTGTATTTCTCACCTAATTCTCATCAGACCCTGGAACAGCATATTCAAGCATCTACTTTAAAAACTTTATTTAAACGTGTACAATAAGCATCGAAAATACGAG
>JANSTX010043317.1:0-29412 GCA_027564355.1 Penthetria funebris | reverse complement strand
TGTAATTTTGGGCTATTTTGCAATTCTATTTAATAAATACTTATATATTATGTTGTGATCCGTTAAACAATTCCCAGTGCCTATAATAATTGGCAATGCCAATTATATTTCTCTCGTTTTCAATTATAAGCACTTCTGTGTAATTTTTTTTTTCTGAGATGTTTATTTCTTGGCGTTACATGAACGGAGTCAAATACAATACACCCTTGGAACTTCGTTCCCAGGACCTAAAGACTATAAGACTATAGTATAAAAGTAAGTAGTAAGTGCTGTACATTAATTGGCCTATTTGTAGTAAAATATGTAACAATTTTTAAAAAACTCATGCACTTTCACTGACAGGTCAGTAATGAATGCATTAAGTTATTGTCAATTATCACGAACTCTTGATGGGACTAAAAAATCAGATATTTTTATTCGTGTGACAGATGCTAATATTAATTAAGAATATATAATGGGTGTTCATTGTTTGGATAATATTAACCAGAACACTGAAGTTTTTACGTATATGTGCAACAATTCTTAATTAATGTAATCACTTCACAAATTGACTAACCTCTGATGGTCGCAGCAATTTACAGACAATTTGACGTGTAACTAATTGTGTGATAATGTTCGTCAACATTTGGTACATTATTGCTAATGAATTAAAGAGAACTGGTAAATATGTTATTGGTTACATTATGCTAGTAGTAATTCTAGTAGTAATTCTTGTAATAGCTGTGATCTTCGTCTATATGTACATTTACTTTTGAATACTGATGTTAAAATGAATTGTATATGATTTGATATCTACTAAGAATCAAATTACTAACGTATTTGGATATTCATTAATGAATCGTAAATGCAAATGAGTTTTTATGACCAATTATATCGATTTATTAAAGCGACAAATGAGTTAAATGTTTAAATATGTCAATGAGACATTTGTCTACAAAATTGGCAATTTATTAATTAATGAAATATTAGCAGAAAAATTTAAGTAATTACTTTGCAAGTACATATAAAATAATTAAAATTTCTAGCACAATTTAAATTCAAATATAAACGTAGTAAGAATATTTAAGTAAACACTTAAATGCATGATCGAAGGCATATGCATTTGATCATTTTTGTTTTTTTAAATTTATTTATTTATTAAATAGTACTTATTGCTTTAAAGTGAGAATTAATTGAAATATGGTTAAAATAATTTCAAAGTCACACAGTAAATCAAAGTAAATATTTAAAACCATTGGGTTGGTTGTAAGATTGAAAAAAAAACGATCATTTAGGCTCAAATACAAGAAGTTGTTGTTGATTGTCGACTATTTATGCTTATTATAATTGAGAGCAACAATTAAATATACTACTAGTTTTTGCAATAACAAATAACATGTGCGTTCATATTTTGTAGTAACAAAATTAAATCTATCACACAAAATAGAATTAATTAAATCTGAAAGTTGCATAATCACGAAATGGTATGGTACTCGTGTACCACTTGTACATTTATATTAAATGTATATGTAATAATAAAATAATGTTTTTTTTTTTTTTTTTTTCCTTTTTATTATCCATATAATATTTTATTAATAATATGAATGAATAAATATAATTCTGTGAGGATTGAAATTTACCGTCACAATCAAACCGGACGTGCCTCGTGCGAACTAGACTAAATTTATGCCTACGGCTAAATTAATTTAATAAATATTTCTATATGATATATACAAGCGATGTTAATGCCCCATGACATAAAAAAATATTATAAATATTAAAATAATATATTAGCGTAATATGTGCGTTTTGATGATTAGATACTCACAATGGTGGAACTCCTAAAATTTGCGGTATGAACTATATGATGATGATGTCATTATTAATCAGTTATGAAATAGTATATTATGTGTGATTTATTACAGTGAAAAAGTGATAGTAAAATTAACATTAGGTAATTAAACGTGAATAATAAATATGTACATTATTGTTACTGAAATTAGGATTGTTGTACCACTGAAGCAGGTGTAGCATATGCACCGAAGTATTACCGTAATATCCCTTAATTATTAGCTTGCGATCACATAGAAAATATGATTGGTGTGGTTAGACGTCACAGATAGTAGATATTGTTTTTAATTTTTTTTTAAAATAATATCAGGCGAACATAATTCTTTTGAATTTTTTAAAATTTAAATAAATCACTTATTTTATTTCAGATTATAGAAAATGATTGTTTTCTATTCTGAAGTAAAATAAGTACTTCATTGAATAGTTGTCGTATTTTATTACCATGCAACCTAAGAAAATATTTTTTAAAAGTAGAGTTTAGAGAATTTATAATATTTTGTCAGCGTCAGTATTTTCTAGTTCTGGCTAGAGAGGTTAGAGAATTTATTATTTATTTATTATACCGACACAAAATAACTGTTATTTAATATCAGGCGAAACAATTGCATTAAGTTTAAAACTATATCAGGATTTACTTCATTCAAAACAACATATCCCGTTATATTACTTATTAATTGATATTTTTGATCCAATTTATATTAGGTTATGTACCGGTATATGTCAGGTGTATTAAAACCTTTTCGTTCAATATTTGTATTAAAAACAAGCATTAAATGTATTAGAAATAATTTTTCTTTTGTTTTTATTAGACACGTGTAACCGCTGAACCGCATATTGACGTAATAAATACCTTTTAAACTAAAATATATGTAAAATATTAAAAAAATCTGCAAAATTACTTAACTTATATTATAACCGAATGGTATCTTGTTTATTTATTTGATTATAACATTGAAATGCGTGAATTTTTTTTTTAATTACTTAAAATATTTTTTAATTTATTATTATGTTTTCACTTATCTTATATATTAGTATTTATTATAAATTACGAGTATAACAAAAGATAATTTAACTATAATTTTATTTTTATTTATGACCAGGGTCATGTTTTATGATGACAAAATTATAATGATTTTCATCGTTTAGTATAAACATAATAGAATACATAAAATAAATACAAGTATATATAATTTTATAGAGTTCATTGTCATTAAAATGCATCCAAATACGACCGTGCCCCAATTTGAAGATGAAAAAAAAAAAAAAATCACATATCTCTTATTTAATAATTTATATGCAAGAATTATAAAAAAAATCAATAAAAGATACTATAATTTTATGATTATCCTTATATGCAATTTAATTAAATTCATAATTAATTACAAAATTCACTAATTAAGCTAATCTATTTAAAAGTTTCAGCAACTCACTTAATTAAATTATAATTAATTGCAAATTAGAAATTCGCTAAATAAATTGATCTTTTCCTATTTTTAACAAACACATACACCACACATTATGTTTTATTGTTTCAAAATTCACACATGAATTGCATATTAATTTATATAAAATTGACAATTTTTTGTATGTACCATGAGGTAAATGCATTTTTACCCAAAAAATTGCACAACAAAACAAGGAGAAGCGACTAATTTTTGAATATTGGGACATAAGTTAAATTTGAATGAGAAACACTCACATTTCTATTACAATATACTTTTATGGACTGACGATTGGACGCTATTTACAATGTTCTAATGTCAGTCCTACATAGAAAAAAGTTCATTTTAATATGCCTGATACCAAAATTTCTAGCAATCGTACAGATCATTTTAGGCATCGTACTGTGAAATTAGTGGTTTTATAAAAATAAAAAAAAGAAGATATTTAAATTTACTGATTTAAATATTTATATGGAAAAGATGCTTTCATTTTCACAAATTTGTGAATGACTTTGAAGAATACGAAAATTATGTATGGGATTTATATAAAAAAAAATGTCAGAGCTTGAAAATATCCTCAGACGAAAAGGGGCACTAATTACGAGAATAAATGTTTTCCTAAGTTCGATTCTATGTAAATAAACTGCACAACAGATAATTATCAGAAACTAATTTTTATTTAAAGTTATCAACATAATCTTAAGAGAAGGAAAAATATAAAGCTCTAAAAAAGTGGCAAATTTCTTAACCTTTACCTTCTTGTATTGGCAATTTGAATAAACGTGTCATACATTAATTACTTTTTAAATTGACAATGCTTTATTAAATGTGAATGTAATTTAGTAATTTATCAAATACAAATGTATAGTAGATCAAGGTTAGCGATGTGCTAACCACACACTATAAAGTGAACCAAAAAAATGCATCAAATTATCTCAAATTTAATTATTTTAAATAAATTTTAAAAATATTTAAAATTTTAGAATTATAATTCAATAAATAAATGTAATTGTAATTTTAAAACTGTAATATGTTTTTATGTTAGAAAGTATATCTTCATGATTTATCTATGCTTACTGTTAATGAAACTTTTTTTGGTGATCTTCTATGTGAAGCTTTTTTTGCTGCATATTCTAAGTAAGAGGAGCAGATTCACTTATTAATTTGTCGATAAATTTGATCATCACGAAATTATTCATAAGTCATATTTTAAAAACCACAGATGCAATTCATGTACACCTACAACCATAACTTGTAACAATGTAAAACTATAATGGAATGTTCGATCAAAATTCATATATTGTATTATTTTGGAACATGAAGCGATTAATTAAATATTGTAATTTATAACAAGCGATTATAATTGTATCGAAATGTATATTTTTGTGTCAATAAGTGAAATCTAGAAAAATAAAAAATACAAAACTTTTCATTTAAAGTATATGATGTATTAAAACAGTTGCATTGTCTGAATTTTGTATCCAAACAAGGCGATATAAATATTATTCTAATTGTTTTTAATTTTGGAATACACTAATCTAAAATTTTAAATAATGTCAACAATTGCACATACATAAATAGTGTAGGTGATATGCCATCGCGAATAATGAAAAGCTGTGCTGTTTTCAACATTTCGGTGATAGCCGAATATTAATAAATGTGAATTCCATATCAAGGTGGACAATTTAAATTGCCACTAAGTGCATTTACCTTTATAACTTTCATAATTTCAATTAAAAAAAATTGTATAATTATATATGATAATATTTTATCGATTATGCATTTAATAACATGTAATTATTTACAATATATACAATGAAAATCATAGTTAAAAATGATTATTTTTCTTAAGTTTGCCATATAAAATCATTGAAAGAATAAATTGTATCAAAAAACGTGAATCTTTTTCATTATAAATTATTGATAAATTATTATATTATTTTATAATATTTTATCAACATAATAGTCAAAGATTTAGAATGATATTATCTAAAAATAAAAATGATTAATGGCAATTAATAAGAGATTGGCATTTGTATGACGTATCAGAAGATATTGTAACTCATATCATAACCATTTTTATTCTATCACTATAATGAAGAATTCATGAATTCATGGTTATATCTTTAGGGCATTTCATGGCCTTTTCTAATTTTAAATTGAAAAATTAAAAACAAACTACACTGATGTTGTAATACCCAATAATTTTATTATACAGTAAATGTTCACCAATAAACATAACAAGAAAAAACACTATATGAACATATAATGAACATCTAATTGATAGCAAAAAAAAAAAAAAAAAATTTCAACAAAATAAAAATGAAATATAGTTAATTATTAATTATTTTGGTGCCTTATTTTTCCTACACTAATTCAAGGACAAATTAAGTAAATTAAAAAAAATCCAATTTTTTCCTTGATCAAGGGTTTTCTTTTTAGCCGTCCATCACTCGCCATTTCTGACATATATAATAGATCCTTGCTGATAGTTGGCCAGTAAATTCGTTACCAGCAAAAGGATATAGTGATTTAATTTATGTGACGGACTGTAGTTTTGTTTTGTTAACTATCATACATAATTTCAACTGAAAAATTTATTTTTTATACTTGATTAGAATTTAAAAACATATAACAGAAAATTTTGGTAGAAATCAATTTTTTTTTAAAAATATATCTTTACATTTCGGAGATTTATAGAGAGACTATAAATTTAAAAACACAGAATAAATATTGCAGCAAACATAATTTGATTATAAATTATTTTTTTTAAAATATAAATTATCAGAGACATTATTCAAACATCTTTTACTCAATACGGTGTCATTAGTAACTTTTAATCCACGCGGTAACAATTCAATATTGACATGTGATCGAACTTGAAAAGATGATGTTATTATCGTTGTAAACATTTGACGAAAGTAGAAGCAATTGTTATTCCAATATAAACAAGTGTTTAGAAGTTAACTGATTTTAATATTAAAATAATGTTATAATAAAAAAAACCTATTAATATGGACGATTGTTACCGATTGTGTTGACCACAGTTTTGTATGACATATTTATGCATTTTACCAATTTTACAAACTAAACAATATGAGTTAAATTATTAGTTACGAGTATGCGCCATAATTGACATATCCAGTGATAGTGTGTTTCCAGTGGAAAAATGTAAATATAGGTTGAACAACCTCTATTCGCCACCTATGCTACCATTTTATTAGCTACAATCACTGAATGTTAATCGCGGTCACTCTATTCGCCATCTATGCTACCATTTTATTATAGATACAATTGAATGCTTGTTTACATTATAATATTATTGAATATAATCAGTTAATAAATCAATTTAACCATAATTTTATTTTAAATATTATTATTATTAACTCTCTATATGGCATTTTCTTATGAATGAACAATTTTTTCACTTTATTTATCTTATATAATTCACCAGGAATAAGACAGCATTTAAGCGTTTGTCTATATATTAAAAAAAAAAAAAACGATAATTATTGATAATAAATTCAATGAATAATTTACTATATCAAAGTATTATGTCATCTATAGTCATATTAGATCAAATTATTCCATTATGTTATGTATTAATTTTATAAGGAATTCAAATGGCGCTATTCTATTCTACTTTAGTTTCAAGGGGATACTTTTGACGGTTTTCTGTAATAATTCAAATAAACGATAAAATCTTACATGTCTAATTTAAATATTGCATATTATCGCTTTTATATCCAATTTTTAGTAACTTTTCTTTCATAAAATCCATAAATTATGCATACATTTTACTACACTATTTGCAATTTAATTTGAATACATCATCTGGCAATCAACAACTATGCCCGATATTGAACATGAAAAATACTCGTATTTTATACATGTAATGAAGGTGTTTATAGAAAAGTTAACAAAAAAGATATAAAAAAAAAAATCTTGTTTATATTGAAGAAATATCGAGTTACCCTACTTTATTGATTGATTATTTTTTAACACGTTTTTTTTTTCGCTCTAACAAATTTTAAAATGCAATTAATTTGAATGATATATGTGATTAAATGTATAATCTTTATTATTGTTTGTCAAGGTAAAGAAGTCATGCTGAATAACAGCATAATATGTCCTAATATAACTAAAAAAAAAAAACAAGTCCCTAATCTTGTCAGATAGATCGAATATTTGTTCAATTAATGATGAATGGAGTGACCGACCCACAACTCGAAGTTGCTCAATCTATTTTCATTTGCTTTTGCATTCATATATCAATATATGTGTAGATTATACCATTTATCAATTGTGGTGTAATCTGTTTTAAATTTTTACAATGCTGAATGTAGTGGATTTTTATAAAATTTTCTGTAGCATGATCCTGCGATGCAGCATTTCCGTTGAACCCTAATTAGAATGTCGCAAATGATTCCGAATATGTATAGACGCCTATTAAACTTATGTTGCATTTAAAGTAGCTTTCGGTGGAAAACAGACATTTTTTTTTTATTATTTTAACCTTAAAATCAATTTGGCGTCATGGGAAAATTATTCACATTGTTAAAAACTATCATGATTTATCGGCAATTAGTAAATATTTATAAGAGTTGTATAAGAGTCTGTAGAAAAAAATAATTCTCTAGTAAGTAAAGTATTAAAACTTTTTTTTTTACAAATATCTCTGGTCAAGTATTATTTTGGAATGTCTCTTAAAATTTACAAAATGATTTGATTATTGTATGTACTCTGCTAACAATACAAATAACTAAAATCTATAAAATTCAAAATAAGCTGCATATAAAAGTTAGAAAATGAAACTGTCTACATATTGAAAAATTGATAGATTTTCGAAATGTTATCAGTTGAATTTGACATTTGATATATTAATAAATCATTCAATACTATTAATTTAATTTGGAATGGCTTGATCATACACAGGCGACGGGTCGGTGATATTGCAAAATATGTACTTGACTGGAATTCGCAGGGTATTAGAAGAGCCGTTCGTTCGACAACAACGTGGCGAAAAACCGTTATTATAGTCTAGTACCAATAGTTCACGATGGAGTGAAGTGAAGTTGATATAGTAAAATAAATGTGATGGAGTGAAGTGACGGCGCTGACCAGATATCCTGAATAATGGTGATTGTACTATAAACACGTAAATACCTATGTGTGCAAAAAACACAAAAATAAATTCTTATACATTAAATAAGTTATTATTAATTATTTCAAAAAAACATTATTCATTTAATTATTATATTATTTATGGATATTTATACGTATGTTTTAATAGAATTAATCATTAAATTTATTGAGGTTAATATTAGATTAACGACTATTATGTGCGTGTAAAAGACTAATTAATGTATGCAATTTTTTGCGAAAAATTCTTAATTTCTATGCGTAAAAATCAGTTTTCTTAATTATGAAAATTGATTGATATGCTATGTTTAATATTCGACATTAATTTTATACTACCATTATGGTACACGACGGCAGGTTGATGATATGAATTTATTTTTCAATATAATTTTGGCTCGGAACAACTCGATACTCCAAGCTTTTAATCTTTTCGGAATAATAGGATGCATATTTTACAAACCTAAAAATACATTGCGTCGATGATCTCTGAGTTTGATTCAAATCTCTTTCTAACTAGATATTTTTTTTCCTTTTTCGGCAATCGAAAGGAAGTCACCTGCTGATACCATATCCGGAGAATACGGTGAATGAGTAAGCAATCCTGTTTTTTTTGAAAAAAATCTTTGGTTAACAAATAATATGCATCGATTATTAATTTTATTCTTTTCTATGCATATCCCAGAAAATCTAGGTCATTTACTGCCGGTGCAACCATCTTGGCCTGCTTTGGTACATTTCGAACAACTTTCGATTGTTATTTTCTTACTGGCATGTTGTGGTTAATTCACATTTCATCAAAAGCGGTAAATTGACATTAAAAAATTCTTTCGAATTACATATCATGTAAATGGTTTTAAATAATCGTTAAAAAGTGGCCATACGAATACGTTTTCGATAGATAGTTAACAAAGGTGGTATATTCATCTTACTGATCACTTTTGCAAATGATCGTGTAAGGTGTTATGTATACGTGTATGCAAGATCTTTAACGTATCAGCTATTTCATGCACTTTCAATCTGTAATTATTGTATCAGGTCATCACAATTTGGATAACCTAGTGATGGTATAGATATTGTGCACTTGTACACCACAAAATAAAACGAATGACCATATTAGCCTAAAATTTTCTTTCATTTGATCTGTAAAAGAATGACTGATGGGAAAATCATTGTCACATTTGGTGATATCGCGTGTACGCTTAGATTTTTATCTTCCTTATCAATCTACCCTCGTACTTTTACATAAAATTATATTTATGTATATCATCAAAACTTATAATATATGCAAGAAAATAAGTAAAAAAAAAAAAAAAATCAAAATTATAGAAAACTATTAAACCTTTAAGATAAATAAATGTTTTATTCACACATTCTCGTTAAGTTAAATTATTTTATCTTTTTTATTGACCGATAAATTACATTTTGTGGTTTATTTACCACACACAATTTGCTGATCAATTAAGCATAACAATTTTATCCATGATTGCTTAGAATTAAGTGCTATATTGGTTTATATCTACTTTCTGTATTAATAAATGTTTGATAAACAGAAAAATTTGTAATAAATTTGATGGCAATGATCATTGTAATTATTGCTAAACGTGTTGTCAATATTTAATGTTAATAAAAATTGTATCCCCCATCCTCGAATAGTCAAATCAATAGAATTTTATAGAAAGGCTCACAAAGTATTTATGACAAAAAAAAAAAAGTCATATATATTTGCATTGATTTAATATAATTTTGTTTCTACAATCAATTTTGATTGTTTAAAATTATGTGGTGCACAAATAAATTATGATGAACATTTATCACCTATATCATCGTCTCAAATCCCAGGATCATATGAAATTAAATAACACCTATATGGTTCTATACTGATTTCTCCGGAAGTTAAACTCAAATTACACATTTATTATGCTGTTCGTTTTAGAAAAGTAATTACTGTACTGATGGAAACCATATTAATATAAATTATTTAAATGAAACAAAATATTTGCAAATTTCTTAATATTCAGGTGTGGTCTTGAAGAAAGAAAAAAAAAACACATAAAACAGAAAAAAAAAATTATAAAATGTCACAGAATAATTGAAAGATTCTCTGATTCACATCTTCATTGTACATTCACAATTGCCTGTAGGTCTTATTACATCAAATAATTAAAACGTATGCATATAGGTACGCGAAAAGATTGGGTACAAAGATTAAAAGAACAATTGAATATAAAATGAAATAATCTATTCGTTTAAGAAAATAATAGGCAAAAAAAAAAATGTTAAACTCTCATATAGTAATTGATCTTTTGATCAATTCAACTCATATAGGCTAAAGCTTATTTTAGTAGTGCGAATATAAATAAAAATGATTGACTAGTAAGGCTATTATGGTTAACGATATTATTTATTATGAAATGAGAAGGTGTTGATAGACATATTTTTAAAAAAATAGGTTTTTTTTTTTTTTGTTAAATTGCATAAGCAATTTTTTGCATTCAAAATTGTGCCGACATTATTTCACATAGTGGTGGTACCTTTTAAAACATATGATTGATATTTTATATTTCTATAAACATTTATTTATGCTATAAATAATAAATAATATCTAATATGATTAATATATAATAGAAATCTATTTTAAACATTATGATTGAACATTTATGTTGAAATCGATGAAAGAAGTGAAATTAATAGCCTCTTCTTTTTAGTTTATCAGATGTCAATTTGTAATACAAAAACACATGAAGCTAAACTATTAAACTTTACGCCTCTAGACCGCATAGAGTGGCAATACATTGTTAATTTGCCGATTCAAATATGCATGTTATATCAACTTATAAACTTATATAAATATAATTGAAATTTTCCAACTTGAAAAAATATAGGATCAATCCCCACCTACCAAGTTTGTTGTTAAGTTGCTTTTTCAACTAATTGACAAACACGACATTAACACCTTTTTTTATAGCCTCGATCACACACCATTACTGACATATACCGTAATCGAGTTAAAGTTGACACAGCATGGAGGTAAAGATTGATAGAATATTTGAGTTCACATGCACCCATTGAGACATAAATGTTGAGATTTTTTTTTTTTGCTTTTTTTGTTATACTAAAGTTATTCTTTAGGGAGTGGATACCCTTTAATGTTCAAAACACAAAATAATTTTTTATTTGCTCATAACGATGGATGAGAACGCAGGAATTTGTGAACATTTGATTTAAAAGCCTGTAGGCCGTAAAATTCTGACAACACATCTTCAGATAGACAGTTTCACAGACGAGAAGTACACGACCAAACGCAAAATTCAACAGAATGCGAGTGTGACAACCAAGCTAGTCGTGTATTAAGTGGAAATACCCGAATATTGGGCATAATGCTGGCAATCTCAGCACAACAATTGCCATGATAATATATATAAAAAAGTGATAGCGCCACCACATTATGCCTCTGCTGAAGAGAATCTATGTGACCGATGATTTGTTCATCATCTATAATTCGAAATGCTCGTCTCTGAATTCTGTCGAAATGTGAGAGTTGTGTTCCATTAGATGCCTTATATATGGGCTATATATAATAGCAATATGTTCTTGATTATAATATTAGAACCTTGGGGAACACCCGAAATAAAGTTGAAAACACATCAGAACTGATGCCATCGAGAACAACACTAATCGAGCGACCCTTCAGAAAATTAGCCAAACTCTGTCAAAAACGAGACTTGAAATAGAACATTGAATCTATATTTTTGTTACTGTTGTTATTAAAAAGTAATTATTAGGATCTTCAAACATTTTACAATTGTGTTACCCGTGTTTCATTATGTCATCACCACTCCGTGCACTATATTAATGGATTAACAGTTAATATCTACTGCACTAATAACAACTTACTACTGTATTTGACTCTGAAATATGTAATCGATAGTTATGTCGCTCTGTTCATACAGATCTTACGCCATAGCAACACTTACCACAAATTGCTTAGCAGTAAAGTTGATAGTCATTTCGAAATACGTCGAAGATGTTGTAATTTAAAGTAGGTTTTAGTGGCAAAAATTTTCTTTACAAGCATTTTTTATACTCACATTGCGGGACATATTGAAATACTCAGATGCTATTAAGTGTCATAGTGGTTATAGACAGGTATTCAATTGATTACGAACGAAATAAATTACTAACTCTCTATGCTTAATTGCAAATTTAAATTGTATACAAAGTAATCAGACGCGAATTATTATTGAATGAAAAGTGAAACAAAAATGTGCACTAAATGATGTCGTCGCTACTATTACAGTGTTTACACAAATATGTCAATTCTAAGTCACTTATCAGAATCAGATCCATCGCAAGTGTAAATTAAAAGTTGAGGCTCATCATTATAATTTCTCATATATTTGATTATACAGTTTTAGAAGCAATTCGTAGTATTGTGACCAAATTACAATCAACTATGTTCAATATTCTGGTGTTTCCTCAACATAAGTGACGCGCTCGGATGTCACACTCTTATTCTGTCCAATCCACGTTTGTTCGCATGATGAAATATCGCGGCACATTTTTATCGCATACTCTTCGTCTGTGGAACCATCTTTCCGAGGATGTGTTTCCTGAATTTATGGCCTCCCCCGCAATCCTTATTGTATGAGCAATAAAAAGTTATTTTGTATTTTGAACATTAAAAGGTAGATTAAAGGTAGATTTGTTGACGAGTCAGCTAATAAATGACCTACTGCGAAATACTGAACGGTAATATTGCAGTATAGAATCAATTATCAAATTTTAATGGAAACATTCTATAAGCTAAATGACATACATTAATGTTTGTATAATATAAAATATTTCTATTACTAAAATGTAATTCGAAGTAAATATATTTATATTTATACTCTCGTTGTTGATAGACTTTTATATACTTTCATATTGGGTGTGCCTTTTTCTGCCTTGGGTTCATTTAATTAAACAATAGCATGTATTAGAGACAGAAAAGTTAGACTAAATTAAAGTTGATGTATGGAATGACGAACAGAAAATAATATTTTCTTCATATTTTTCTTGTTTTTGTTCAATTTAAAAAGAATATCAATTTTCACTAGATTTTTTAGTACACTCCCAAACAATTTTCTATATCTATTTTATTTAAATCTATAGGTTTGCGTGTGCCACCAACATATATTTTCCCAACGGTATTCCTCTAGAGATAAATCATAAATGAAAATGAAATACAATTAAAATAATGGAAAATTAATGGCATTTTTAATTTCTTTAAGTAAAATGTAAAGTATAAAATTGATTTTTAACTTTGAGTGTATGCATTAGGGTAAATATCCCATTATAGATACATGTGCTTCAAAATAACCATAAGATTTTGCAAAGTGGAAATAATAAATTACAGAACGCTAATAGAAAATATACGAGTAGCGTATATCCAAACTATTATTGAATCAGCATTTAAAGCTGAAAAGACAATGCAGCTTCTAATAAATAAATCATTATAATCAATTATCACGGATAAACCATTAATATGCATATTCTAAGGTATTATATTAGGGATTTATTAGAATTATTTTTTCTACATTTTTGAAAAACAGGACAGCATAACATTACACACATTACACACATAACATTACCAAAAATATCAGTCACCACATTTTAATTAAACTAAAGAAAACAAATCATTTAAAAAAATACTAAATATTTTGAACTCATACAAAATAAATTATAAAAATAACAAAAGTCAAAATAATTAAATTGTTTGTTATCATTTATTTCTCCAATAAAAAACAAATTAATAATAAAAATAATGCACAATTTTAGACTGGAAGTTTTTCTTTAGTAAGGAAAAAAAGAAAATTAAAATACAAATTAATAAATCAAATGCAAAAGCCGAAATGGTAAAAACATCTGGACATATAAATCTTAATAATTATCCAGGGCCATGATAAGAATAAGACGAACTGATCTATTTTTCATATTACACTAATGACTGGTAAAGATGTATAGTCTAAAATATGGGGCGCACTAAAGATCTAAGTAATATCGGAACTGTAGTTATAATTTTGTTCTGTTCACTTAAGTGGTTTTGTTCAGTGTTCTAAACGAGACTGGTGTTAGATCGCCGATAATAGAGTGTTAAGTGCCGTTATTGTTAAATAAACGATCATTTCCGACCAGGTGGTTGATATTCATTGTTTCAATTTGTAATTTACCATTTTGACAAATTTAAGTGATCTTCTACCATACAGTCTGAGGATCGGATTATCAAAGTTTCTGATTATTCCGAGGAATTTTAGTGCATGTCTATAAAGAATTTGTCGTTCGATGCAATTCAATACAATTCAAATATGCTTTATTTTGTAATATTAAGTATATTTAAAAACTACAATTTGTGATAAAAAATGAATTATTATATGTGATATCGCATCAAACCCTCGATGCTTATCGTACACATTCTGTTCCAGAGGCTAGTGAGAACTAGTTAGGGATTACAACTGGAAAAACGGATTAATAAAAGGAATATTAAAAAATAAATTAGTATTGTCAAATAAAAAGTGCCATAAATCATAAGTGTTAAGGAACACTAATTCGTAATCAATAATGCTGCACTTGTATTGTTTTTGCTTGATTTAATGATGTAAATAATGGTATGAAGTTTAAAATCTGTATTAGTGCCAGGTAGTAATTTGGGAATTAAAAGTCGAGATAGAATCAAATGGTGATCAGCGATTAATGTAATTGGTGATTACAGCTCACGTGTGCTTATAATTTATTAATCATTATATTATATATATATGATAAATTTGATACGAGGGCGAATGATAACAAGCTAAATAGTTGTCATTTCGATGAGACTTGCTTTTAAAGTTCCTCATATGTGCAAATTTGGTTTTGTTCAGTATTATTATATCAGACCGTCCCTTAATATTGTACAACTCCTCGATTCGTTCTAAATAATATAAAAAATCATTTGATGTTTAATTCTGTGATTGATGGGTTCTCCATACATTAGTAGGCTTCTTCCACAACTTTTAACAATAGAGTTTCTGATCTTGTTTAAGAACTTTATTGATTGTCATACCAATATTCTGTCAATTCTTTCAATATCAACAGCGAGATATATTCTACTATTGCTTATGTGACTGTTAATAGATTGAAAATTGTACGCTTTAATACTCTGATCCTTTCCATTTGGTGTGAGGAAATCGAAGATCTAGCGGCAAATGCGTATGTCATTAAGGGTTGTATTAATTGTCTGTAGCAGAGAATCTTAATTTTATTGTGTTATCTACTGGTTCTTTTAAGAATTGGGATCATGGAATATGTAATGAGCCGAAGGTTCTTCTTGTGATGTTGACTAAGTGTGTATTGTATATTGTTGGTAAATGTTATACTGATTCTGTTGCCATTTATTGATATATCAATATTTCTTGATTTCTAGGTATGTGGGCGTGTTAGTCTTTCTGTTCCTCGAAAGATGACAGTGCTACACTTTTATTTATTTATTTTAGCGGATGGAAGAAGCAGGTAGTAAATCGGCAATAAATAGTGTAAAGAGAATGGTGCAGCATTAACTGAGCCCTGTATTACGCCAGCACTGATTAATTGCGGGTATTATTTGCAATTTCCGATTCGGACTCAAAATTTCCGATTTATTAAGAGGTTATGGGATAATTTTTACGAGGTGTTTGTTGAAGCCATGAATGTATTTTAATTTGTATATCAGTGTCGATTTGGTCCGTACAGTTTTCGATTGCCTTTTCACAAGTGAAGCAGTAATTGTAAAATCTCTGTTATAAATTGATGTTTTCATCATTTGTCTAACATGCTAACAAATGCGTGACTAGTTGAATAATCGATTTTGAAACCCCATTTGTGAGTCCGGAGCTATCAATGTGTTCGTTGATTTTGCTTGTGACGAAACTTTTTCATTTAAATTTGAGAGAGACGAGAGGAGCAAAATAGGGCGGTAAATATTCTTTGATGTAGGATGTTTTCCTGACTTAAGAATTCGAATAACTGTTGCCATTTTCCAATGGCTTTGATGGTAAAATGTAATTCACTTACCGATAAAGAAGTATTGATTTTTTGTTCGTGGATTTTGATATTTTACATTTGATGTGAAGATATTGATTTTCATGTGATAAGTATACATAATTAGAATAGTTTAAAAGATGATATTCATGATTAGAATAATATTTGAATAGTTTTCACCCCCGCATGAACAAAAAAAAAAAAAAACAGGGGTGAAAAACGTGACCAAAAACCCCCAGATTCGTGACTATATACAATCGATGTGGGATGTACTCACAACAAAAACCCTATTAGGATTGACCCCCAGAGGGGACCAAACTTTTTTTGGTAGACCTTTAACAATATAGCTACAAAATTTGAATTTTGAATGAAGAAATATGCATAAAGAATCGCTCTATATTAGGTTCTGTCAAAATAATACTTTAAAAACAAAAATTTAAAGGTAGAAAACAATTAAAAAACCAGAAAAAATCGAGAACAAAAATAAAAAAAAGACATTTCTTTTGTGCTTCCTCTCCCGTATTCTATTTAATTATTGTAAATTATGAACATTTTTTTGCTTACAGTTAACGCAAGTCATAACCTATAAATTCCATATGGCGGGTGGGGAGGGCGTGAGCGACTCCATTTCGACTTGGATCCGTGACTTGCTCATAGATGCGCAACTTTTGAGGCAAGAAGGAGCGCTCTGCATACCTCGTCCCATAAAGTGGATTTACGTCATTATTGTTTGCAATAAGTTCAATTGTCCAGTTTTACCGCTATTTCGAGCTTTTTAAAAGGTTTTTTTTTTTGCAATTTTTTTGAACTTTTAGAGTAATTGAATATACCGTTGTGGTAACTAAAAACAGGAAAAAGTAAGGAGAAATGGTTGCATATATAGCTTTCTATTTCCATGTGATTTAATTTCATCTATATATTCAATAGGTGCATGCCTAAGCCCATTATTTAATCACTTTAATTATAGTTGTGTAGAAATTCAACAAGTTTTTGTTTTTAAATTGAATATCTACATATAAACTAAGTACGGGTATTATAAATACGAATTTATGTTAAATTTAAAACATTGTATTTACAAAAGTAATATACAAGTACAAATCTACATATGCCGATGATATCTTTATTAAATATCTTAAAATGTCAAAGAATTATAATAGATTTTACATATTTGTATATTTATTATCTAATAACCATATCATATGTAGCCATAATATTACATATTATATATGTTACTAATAATTTAAAATATAATTAAATAAATTCCCATGTAACATTTAATTTAATGAAATTCACGCATTGGTAAAATTAACGAAAAATTACTTGATATTTTTGTATTTAAATTTTGTTACAATCTAATAAACGTTTTTATAGTTACAATCGTGTAGTAATTTAGTAAGTCGTACTAAAAACTATATACATATATATTATAAATGATGTCTGTAATAAATTTAACATAATTTATATAAAAAAAAAAAACATTTAACCAAATAATAAAATTAAAATGTTAATTTATTAATATACACCTATTATAATTTGAAAACAAATATCGGTGATAAATCTTCGATCACGTCCTACCGTATAATTCATATATAACTAGTATTATATACCAATGTACATTACAAGTAATATCCATTATCTTCATGAAACATCTTTATAAAGAGTGAACATTTATAACGTTCCTAGAAATTATAAATTATATAACAGCATGCAATCTTTTAGGGCGTACTTAAGCAATTACACTATATAAAATGCATGCGAATGTCAATAAAATTTGATCATAATATTTAATTCTGTAGATTTTATTAGTTCACCACTTTGTAACATTATATAGTGTGATTAAAATTTAATTAAATCACTTTTGATTTCAGTATATAGTACTTTAAATTATCCATTTTAAAGATCGGTATAAATACCAGCATAATAATTGCTAGGCAGAATTATCCAATATTAAATTAGCAATTATGATATTATTCTATTCAATAATATCATAGAATGTGAATTTTAAAATTTCATCTATTGATCATATCCGGTTTTTCAATGCAACTATCAGTAAAAGTACATTAAAGCTTATTTTAAGAGTAAAAACTCTTTAAATTGTCATCAAAAGTAGATTAAAGGGTAATTTGTTAAATGAATGCATTTTAAAGCTTTTTTGTGCCTTTCGATTGTGTTTCAAGTTTCATTGATTCTTTTCCAAAATTGTTTTCAAAATTAATTATTTGTGTTTTTGTGTTTTTTTTTTTTTTTCTAATAAAATCAATTGGAAACATTTTCAATTGATTTGGAAAAAAAATGGCAATTTAAATACGATATTGTTGTCCATTAATTTAATTGGTTTTCTAATATGCATTTTAAATTTAATTTGTTCTTTTTAAAAATGGGACTTTTGAAATCTCTTATAATGCCCACCACGTTAGTTTTATGTTTCTATAATTTTATTTTTTGGCAACATTAATCAGGAATAAAAAGGGATAAATGATTTTCAATTATGTACAAGTTTTAAATTTAATTGGTTCCTTTTAAAATTGGGGCTTTTAAAAAACAGTGCCCATGTCTCTTTCCCTTACTTTTTTATTTCTATGATTATTTTTTTAAAATAAAAAATATACTTTGACGAACATTATTGTTGTACACTATACCTTACTACTATCAAAAACTACAAAGCAAAAACTTTAAAAGTACATTGAATCTAATAATTGATTTTGATTGGTTCTAATTGCGTTTTTATATTCAAAAATAAGAAACAATTGCGAACAATGATCTGGAAAAGGGAGTTTAAAACATTTTGTTACCAATTTTATTGATTTACAATGGTGCTATTGAAATTGATAACTTCTATTTTTGTTTTTGTATTTTAGAAACAAAAATCAATTGGCTACATATTGTTACCAATTTTATTGATTTTCTAATTGTGTATATGTTTCAAATTTAATTGGTTATTTTTAAAAATGGTGCTTTTGAAATTGATTTATTTTTGTTTTTTGTATTTTTGAAAAAAAAAAAAAACAGTTGGCTACATTACTTTCGATTAGTTTCGAAACAAAAATGGCGTTTAATTGGTTTTTAATTGTGGTCTGGTCGAACAACAGTTTTAAATACTTTCCTTTTTAATTTTGGTGGTATTTTTCTTCGATTACATAAAACCCCGGCTATCGATCTCTATTAGATCCAACTGTACTTTATTCTATGTTGAATATTATCATTCATTTTACCGTTAGTTGTAATAACTGATTTAAAATATTACAATTATATGTTAACAGAAAGATATTGCATAATTATTGGGCTTAATGCAGAACTCTAATGCACACCAACGTTTACATTTAATGAGTTTGATGTTCCACACATTATTCGGATTCTATTGCTAGTATATATATATATATATATAGCATCAGTTGTTATCGCCTTTGACGAATCCGACGTTTTCTGAAATATGCATTAATAGATCCGGGAGTCTTGTGTCGAAAATTCTTTAGTAAACCATTGTTGTCATATAATTCGTCAAAATGATCTAGGTAATAGAGGTTCATAAATCTACTTGACCTATAGCCACAATATTTTACAATAGGGTTTTATCAGAGTCCCTAATTTTTTGATACAAATTTTAATGCACACCTTACTACTAATTTATCGATCACAACATGGATGCCGTTTCGAATATAAATGTAACTTGAAATATGAACTCAAACAATTATATTTAATTAGGATCAATTATAATAATTCGCTTATACATTTGATTATTTAATTACTAACTTATATTGAGATAACGGTGATCACGCATGGAGGTGTAAAATTAGTTGAGCATCCACACTGCTAGTCTGCCGCATCACACTGCTAGTCTGCCGCATCACACTCGTCACCAAGGGGTAATTAATTGGAACTACTAAAATTTTACATATGAGTCTATAGTAAAAAGAGAAAACCATAGTAAAAAGAAGAAACCATGAAAAGCTTAAACCTTAACATGAATAGAATTTGAATCCAAAGAAAAATCAAAATGTACAATAAATGCCTAATTAAAAATCTACGAAAATATGGTCTATCGAGAGCGCCTAGTGTTTGCTAAATTTTTTATGGCATTTTTTTTTCTTCTGCTAACCTTTAGCATCACGAAAATATGTAGGAACACATTGACACAATATATCATTTCAGTGTAAAATTTCGTTATCAAGAATTGAGCAAAAAGTGTTTCTGTATAATTATTTTCTCGCATATGGGTACCATCATTTTTAACTATTATTTTAAACAGATATTTCAAAGAAAACTCATTTCTTATGCTATGAAATTTGAAGAAAGAAAAAATTTAAAATTCTATAAAGAACAGATTTGCTGGTAAATTAGAGTAGATATTAATTTTCAGTTCTAAGCTGTTGAAAACGTTGAATTTTAAATTATATTTATATTATATTTTGCAGGACGAACATTAAATGAAATTGCGATTTAAAATTAGATCCTTTACGCAAATGTAATTTCAGGAGTTTTCTTGTAAAATTGAAAAAAAAAATTATATTTACGAATTATCCACTAAATACTGAATTATTTTTGAACATTTGCAATTAATATTAACGACAATATATTACGATATAATGGGATTATCACAAATATACTAAATAATTCTAGGATTGAATAAAGAAAAAAATTACATAGTCAATATTTATAAGGAAGAGTCATTAAAGAAATAGATAAGCAGATTTTATAACAATATTAAAATACTGAGATGATACATCACTAAGTACATGCCATTGTTTTGAAAATTAAAATCTGTAATATGTAAAAATGAATGGTAATATGTGCATATATATGTTTTTAATTTAAGACGTGCTCTAGACCGCGTTCTTAAATCGATAAAACTTATCGATTTCATACATTTATGGAATTCGTTAGTATTTTTATGCATAATTAATTTCTCAAAAATAAACAAAGATAACAATACACTGGAAATCATGTACTAATTATACACGTAACTATGTAAATATTACATAGTTACTAATAGCTCCCCAATAAACAAACTATATATAAATACTATTTCTTATCGAGAATCGTAAACAGTTTTTTTTTTTTTTTTTTTTTTTTTTAAACTTTATTTAAGTACTCGAAAGCGTTGTACTTGTATTATTGTTGAAAAATGTAAACAAATCGTAAATAAAGTTGTTGGCTTAGTCATAAAATTCGTGCTGAACAGTAGCAAAAAAACTGAAATATCTAATCAAACTATTTATAAATTATTATTATATATTATTTTATTATTGCTATTATTATAGTAGCTATATATATTTTTTTATTGTAGAAATACGTTTCGTATAAATTATTATTGATATACCTAAGTGTAATTTCTATTCGCTTAAATACAATTTGAATTTATTTTTTGTTAATTCAAATGAATTTAAATATCTGATTAGATCAATAAACGTGATTTGATATCTTAATGAACTAAAAGTGATCTATAAACTGCGGAAATATTCGTAATACTATTTGTTGTTTTACTATTGCATTAATATAAAATTATATATATAAATATGCATTACGAGTATATGCAATTCATGATTATTGAATTTATGCTTTTCATGTCTCATACTTTCATCATGAAAGATTAGCATCACTAATTGAAATGTACATTTTATTGGATACACTCATCTCAATTGACCTATTACACTTTAAACGTAACTGTTATACTGTTATAATGTATATTTATACTCATATATTAACAACTATATACAAAAAAAACTTGGATCAGATCAATTTGAGTAAATTATATACCTCAATTTTATGCCTCAAATATATTTTATTTTATATGATACATTCATTAGCATGCATTACGCATTACATTAAAAACAATATTATTTTTCACATTGGATATACCAGGTAACATATATAGATATAGAAATTCGTTTTGTTTTGAAAGTAAACAATTTTTATTTTATTTGTAATAATCGAAAAAAGTGAATTCCAAATGTTGATTAAACATGAACATTTGCATGCGAGTGCCATGTAAGAAACGATTTTTACACCGATTCATCAATTTCAATGGAACACGAGTACATCACTAGTACATCACTATACACTAGAAAAAAAAAATAAATTCTTTTCCATTAGGATAATGCACCAACTCACACAAATCGACAATGTTGTGCCCAAATTACACAAATTACGTTATGGTATACATTCTAATTCATCGTATTATACAAATTTTCTATCAAAATACTTTTTCCCTATTCCAAAAAAAAGCTGGGAAAAAAATATTACGATCAAATTCGAATAGTTCATTGACGCAACAAATACATATTTTACAGACATCAACGAATTCTATTATTCTGAAGGCATTAAAAGATTGGAATATCATTTTAAAAATTGTATCGAACCGAGCTAATGTTGAAAATCAAATTGGTTTTTGTTCAAAAATAATCAATTTTTTGTTTTATTTTTACGTCATTATCAGTCCTCGTAAGTGCAATACTTTATAAATTACCTGAAAACATAATAGAAATTTCAGTGTAGTCAATCAATTGAGATATAATTATTTAATTTATATAATTTTTTTTTTTTTAAATTATAGTCCAAATTCTGTTTTTAATTTTTTTTTTTTTAATTAGTTCTTCAATATTATCTCTATACATAAATATTTTAGTCCATTATTGGGAAAATCAAATTAAATCAAAATAGATATCTTGTAAAGGTGTACAAAAGTTTACCGAATTGCAGTTTATTCTCATAAATCTTACAATTCTGCATTATCGGTTAGCAAAGTAAGCAAGTTTTAAATATGAAAAAAAAAAAAAAAAATATACAAAATCACGGCAATAAGCACTAAAAGTATTCAAATACTTTTTCTACTTCAGGGCAAATGAAAACAGTTCAACGACATAAATCAAAATAAGTGGCAAACATGTATTTTTTTAATTTCGCCTAATTTTCCTGTTCGCCTTATACAATTTTTTTTTTTTTTTTTATAAATTTTAATATTTCAGTAGAGTGGTGCATAACCCCTTATTTGTTGGATAAAATGTTTTTTCAGTCGCCGACAAACAAGACTTTAAACACTATTTTTTTAGTTTCGATCACACCGACTATTGACATATATCGTAATCAAGTTATCGATACAGAACAATAATATGTTTAATTATATGAATTTTAATCATTTTAAGACGTGAATGTTTAAAATTAAGAAATAACGATTTTTGCAAAACTCATGTTTAAATGAATACATTACCTATTCACAGTCGATCATTGTCTTGTTCTTTATAAACGTATCAATATAAATTGTCAATTTAAATGCAATGACGACATTGTCTTCTTAAATTGACAGAGTAAAAGTCGCGAATGACAACTTATAGCATAAGGTAAATTAACTGATAAAATTAAATTATAGATATTTTTTAAAAAACATAGACTAATTGATGAACTTTCATATAGATTGATATAGGGACAGATTAGATATAGGAAGTCAGTCACATTTATTATTGATATTAAATTATAAATTATTATATAAATTCTTATAAATATAGTTTTTAAACAATAATCAATTATTTCGAATATAAGCTAATTTTTTTACTTTTTTTTTTTTATTTTTTTCTTCTTTTTCGAAATGTAATTACAGTGTCTGATGTCTATAAAAATAATTGATTTAAATAAAAATCAAATTAAAAACGAAAAACTTGTTTTCAATATAATTGAATGTTAGACATAATGATGAAAAATTAAGCGACAATTTATTAAAAACAAAAAACATAAGTAATTATTATGCTAATGCAAAAAATATGTAGATCATACATAATATAACTTAATTGTTTACGATAAATTATATATGTTTATGTAAATACTATTTAGTGCAGACTTTGCTCAAAACTTATGAAATTATTCTAATTTATTAATTGAATATTTAATATTATTTCATTATTTTATTATTTAAATTTTGTTAGTGATTATGAGTTCTAGTATTTAAATTTGACGATTTTATTGGTAGTTATTTTAATAGCATATTTTACTATTATCACTATTATATAATCATTTTGGGTCTAATAACAAATTTTGAGACTAAACGTTAGTGGTGATTCAATTATTAAAATCTACGAAATGTGTTTTTCAAAATTTCGAATATTTTCGTTAAATTACACTTCAGACGAAATGACAAAATGAGAGATGATGTTGTAAAATTAAACGATGGCATTTAAAACAATGATCATTCACTCATGTACTGTAAAAAAATTAACTTTACATGTTTACTATATTAAAGCGTTTGAGAATTTTAAAACTATTTTACTAAATTATTATGGAAAATTTTAAAATATGAAATAGTTTCGAAATTGATCTCATGCAATGGAATAGTTTTGGTTAAACTAACAGTTTAACAGGATTGTGGAAGGTATATTGTATTTGCAGTAGAAATTAATTATTTTAAATTTAATTAAAGATGTAACATATTCAATTTGCTTTAATAGTACATTTTTTAAAAAAAAAATATTTACTAAAATTGTATTACTACACTAATTAATTGATATCTTAAAATATTTATTAAATATCTAACTAAACTGTAGTCTACGGATATATAGATAAATTCGATTGATGACAGATAATATCTACAAATCAGTAAGCCGATAAGATTTAATAATTTTTTTAAATTAATTTTCACATTTACCGAAAATAATTTGTCAAAAAAAAAATTAATTTAGTTGTTTACATGAAAAACAAAATTATTTTTTTTTTTTTTTTTTATTTTTTTGAACTTCCTACTTAATCAAAGAATGAAAATAATATAACAATAGTTTTGATGATGTAATTTCATTTTTAAAAATATTTCTTAATTTACCTGTGCAAGTGTAGCCACCACTAAACCAAAAGTAAATGCTATTTGTGTAACAGATCCACTTCCCTGCCATGGCATAGTACTTCCGATGCCAAGTGCAACCAAAAAAAATGTACCCAAAAATTCAGCAATCAATACTCTCCATATGTTACGATTGTCCGTTATGTCGCTGACACCAATTATTTTCTTTAAACCTGAAATTCCAATAGAAAGATAGTTAGTTAATTTGATTTTTTATTTGAAAATGAAATTATTTTCAAAATATTAAATTTAATTTTAATTTTAAAAATAATCTATACTTTGCCAAAATAATACAAGCATAGATTTATTTTCTTAATAATTCTTAAAAGTGTTTACGTACCAGTCATATTAACAATACTAAATAAATTATTTTTTTTTTAAATCATATATTGTGTAGTCGTTGTAAAATATTTTTAAAATTAGTGCCAGTACATGTTTTGTATATTTAATTAAGATAAGAGATTTATAATAATTTATCCGCGATAAGGTTTAACATTAAATTATAATAATATAAGCTTTTAAGAAGTTTCAAGGAAAATTTTATTTTTTTTTTAAATAACTAAAAAAACAATATTAAGATGCATGAATAATTAAAATTTCAATTGGGAAATAACTACACCTTATTGACATTATTATAAAATCATTAAAAAAAAAAATTATAAAGAATCGTTTAAGGGAAATAAAAAAAAAAAAATTGCTTCACAATAATGAACGTAAAAATCTATAATCGATCACCACAGATAAATCACAAAGATGTGAAATCTAGTTTGAATATACAAATATATTTTATAAAGTGCTAATATTTCGACTGTCATTGAAATGAGTGTTTTGCTTTTTTATTGACATTTATTGAAATCCTTTAAGTGAACTACAATTTAAAATTCTGTTTGGTCAGCACATCGTTAACCTTGATCTATTATAAATATTTATTTCATAAACACTTGTGCAATGTATTAACATTTTTATAAAACATTGTCAATTTTTAAAACTTCAATTAATAATCATTTTATTTATGCCATAGATTATTTCGACAGTAAAAAATTACTATTTATTTAATTAGAGATTCAGTTGAAACTGTTTAACCGATTAGCGATTACAATAAAATCACATAATCATTAATTTATTATTTTTTTTATTAAATTAATAAAATTGTAAATTTGACATTACATATGTTTAAAATTTAAATGATAGATTAAAATTAAATCAATTAATTTTCACTTTAAAGTTTGAGAATTGTATCGAAATTATAGGTTCCCCGTCAAGTTCCATTGTCCCCAATTTTAAAGGGGGTTTTTTTTTTTTTTTTTTTTTTTTAGAATAAAAATGCCTAAATAAGTTGTCTTAAATATCGGGAAAATAGGAAAAATTAAATGTAATTCGTTAAAATTCAAATTTAAATATATTTTTTTGAATTATTTCTAACTTTTATAACGAAAACAAACATTATATGTTCTGATGATCCCTATTTATAAGTCTTTCATTATAAATTTAATGGTTTACATTTATTTGGATATTTTTTTAATTAAATTTTTGAAATGTGAAAAAAATTAAAAACACGTGGAAATCATCATCAGTTTATTGTATTCTTTTATTTATTCTTAAAGAAATCATCTTGGGAAGATATATGGCACAAGTATATATCAAAAAGAAAAAAGAAAAACAATAAAAAAAAAAGACCTGGGATTGTGCCAAAATATATACGAATTTGATTTGTTTTTCCACTTTTTTTTTTTGTTTTTTTTTTTTTAAACTAATTATATGTGAAATAAATTGGAAAAATAAAAATCTGAGTCATTTTTTTGTTAGTGTTTTTCTTTCTAAACAATTTAAATATACTTAAGAAAATATAAATATTATTTTTATTTATTTGTGGCTTCTCTATTTTGGTGAATATGAAAAACATCTTCACATCTATTTTCACTTTATTTGTAGAGAAAAAAAAAAATGGCAAATTAAAAAATATATTTAAAATATTAAATGTGGTCAGCATTTATTGTGTGAATTACAATAAATTACGTAAACAAATAAAGATACCGATTTATTTGTATAATTTGAAAAAAGAGTAACAAATGGCCAGAAAACTAGATCGCTTATTCCATAATATTTTCTAATTCTGTCTAGTTAGATTGATATTGATAATCTCTAATTCTGTCTAGTTACATATTATATGTTGATTCTCTATAATAATTGGAAAATTACTAAAAAAAAAAAAAAATTAATATATAAAGGATATGCAAGTGCACTTTAAAATGTCCTTTTAAAACAAATTTAATTATAAATATTAATCTAACCAAAAAATGTAGCTAAATAAAAATGAATAATAATTTTTTTAAAAACCATCACTACCTTCTTTAATAACTTCTGGTTTTGGACAATTTATTATCATAGTTAAACTAATATCTGAACAGTATGGTTTTGCAACAACACAAATTGTGGAATTATAAAACTTTAATTACAAATCAATAAATTATCATAAAGAATCTCTTCTTTTTTTTTTTTTTTGCTAATTCACTATTTTTATACCAAATTTTACTGCTTTCCGTGAATAATTACCATTAACTAAACATTTCAATTGAGATAAACCATTTGGCTAATTATTTTGATAGGACAGTAATTCAAAATTATTTATAATATTATTTTCTATGAAAGAAAATGTACAAGTTATAAGGTAGTATAGTCGGATAAACAAAAGCACTAATTTAAGTGACATTGAATTACTAATTGATAATTAATTCACATATTAATTATTATATCTATACTAATAGTACTCAATACACGATGCATAAGAAAAGCATGTCAAAGATATAAATGTATTTTATGTAATAAAATTAGATATTGGACATGTTGCATCCAATTTATGAGTGATTGAACTTATTATATTAATAAATGTATAATTTATTGATAAACTAGCATTAAATTCTAGAAATGCACAATGCATATTTTGCGCCAAAAATAAACAGATAATTTGAAATTAATATATTTAAAATGAGATGAAATATTAAGATGACGTTATCAGTATTCAGCAAAGACATGCATCCATATGTTTATAAAATTATAAAATTTATTTTAGTAAATGAGAAAGACATGTCAAGAATGGAAATGACATAAAAGTGGAGAATGTGTTTTTTTTTTTATGAAAATCTACAAAAAAGTTGTGCTTCTCATTGAGGGGTAAATGGGGTATTTTATCAATGATATTAAGGACATTTACTGTTTAGTTATTCTTTATCGAACGTATATATATTACATGTACCCAGAATCTTGCGTAAATTTTGCTAACGAAATGTATCCTTGAAAGGTTTTAATTAATAGAGCGCATAGTTTTGACAATCACTAAAGTGCATTTTAGTTTTTTTTTTTAAAATAATTATGCATATATGCATTCATTTGTTCGAAAATGAAATTAATATGACATATCCTGAGTGCAACTGAGGATTTGTCATATTAATTTTATTTTCGAACAAATGAATGGAGCGAAGTTCCAAGGGTCTATTGTATTTGATGCCGTTCATGTAACGCCAAGAAATAAACATCTCAGAAAAGAAAAATTACACAGAAGTGCTTATAATTGAAAAAAAAATTGATTTAAGCACGTCCGTTCGTCCGTCCGTCCGTCCGTCCGTGCGCACGATAACTTGAGAATGCGTCGAAATATCGCTATGAAATTTTGCACGTGTCATTTTTAGTTGATTTTTGAGGCTAAGCTCGAAGATGAGAAAAACATATATAAACTAAAAACATATATAACTGATATTATAATCGAAAGAATGTGTGGGAGTATAATCTTAATCGGATTACTCCTTGGAGTACCTCCCATATATATTGCGCACGATAACTTGAGATTACATTAAAATATCGCTATGAAATTATGCATGTGTCACTTTTATCTGATTTGTGAAGCCAACATCGAAGATGAGTAAAATTGGAGTACTCCTTCAAGTACCTCCCATACAAACTTTTTACTCCGTTTAAATTAAAATTGGGTGTATAATACATACAAACTAAAAATTTTACATATATAACTGATATTATAATCGAAAGAATGTGTGTGAGTATAATCTTAATCGGATTTCTCCTTGGGGTGCCTCCCATGTATATTGCGCACGATAACTTGAGATTGCATTGACATATCAAAGACAATATAAGAGA
>JANSTX010043316.1:21953-44947 GCA_027564355.1 Penthetria funebris | reverse complement strand
AGTTCGTCAGTTTTTCCACTGTTGTCGAAATTGTCAATGTAGACACAATATGATACCGTTCAATAAACGATGATTAAATAGATATCATTTCTGTTTTATAATCAACTAGAGTTATTTTTTTAATGATTTTTTTTATATTTATACGAATATAGGTACTAGTACAGATAACTTGTAAAGTGTTATAATTTTATAAGAGATCGCCTGAATAAAGATCCAATATTGTAGCTGAAGATTTTGAATTGTATTTTTATTCATACTCTATAGTAATGAGTTAATCTGTTAATCTTACTTATGCTAATTTAGTTGACGTAGACGTGTTGCCAAAGTTTAAAAAAACGTATAATGTAAATTGCAACAAGAACATGGTTTGTGCCCTTTCAGATGTTAGATATATACCATAACTACTAATAATTGATTCTTACGCAAATCTGGAGAAGTTCAATAGAGAATTGACTTCTGTAAGTTTGTCACACTATATAGATTTATATTTAATTGCATTAAATACATATAGCGCTGAACAGTTTGTCTGTTGTGTTAGGGTCTGGTTTTGCAATATCATCAGTGACCTCAAACATTAACTCTTAAGTTCTCCATATGAACATGTAATGAGCTATCCCATAGAACGATTCAGTCCAATGTTTCGAATTAATGTAAATCTTTATTACTTGTTTGTATATTTTTATGAGATAAGCAAATAAAATTACATGTAATTAACCTCGAGAAAGTAACATTATCGTTAAAAATAACCTTCAATCATTTGCAATATTTAAACTTAATGCGAATAATAAGTTAATCATATAAATAAATATTCTGTAAGATTGTAATGCGTCGAACATAAAGTATTTTCTTTATGCCTGAGATAGATAAGCGCTAAGAAAAACCTTGATGGGTTAAATATACTTTGAATTATTTTCTACTTCCCACATATAAATAAGTTGATTTTGTATAAATTTTACTTATCAGTCCTGTGAAGGAACACAAACGAATAATTAATTTACATTGTCTGCCCATATTATAATAAGTGGAACAAGATACAGAGTAGTTAATTGTTGCCAAATGTTCATAACAAAGTGTCATATCCCAAAGTGGTGGCATATCAAGGTTATCGACTTCAACATGGTATGCCATTAATGAACCAATTTTCAGTAGTTTTGTCGGTAAAGTCAAGATCTGAAATCATTTTTACGAATAATCGAGTATAAACAGATTAGGAAAAACACACGCCACAGGAAAACCATAACTCCAAATCAATACACTAATTGAGATATTTATCTTTAAATAAATTATAAAGAAATATTTTTTATTTTTTCACTAAGTATGTGTTGAGGATCAACCATATCGCAAGATGTGTTTAGTTGGAATACACAGGGTAGTAGAAGACCTGGTCGACCAAAAAAAAAGGAGGCAACGAACTGTCATTGTGGCTAGTATCACAATATTAAGATGTGGAGTGAATCGAGGGTGCTGGTGGTTGTTCGTTGATGCGTAACATTTTAATTATGACCTCTGCATAAGTATATATTAGTAACATTGTTTATGGACTGGGTGAATAAACCCCTTCACCAACAAATCAGGTTGCTGTGAACTTACTACCGAATGATTCAAATGTTTAACCGATCAAGTAAATGTTTCACTATATATTTTCAAACGTTCTCTTACCAACAAAGATGTTAAATTGCATTAACTATTTATTACTCTTTAAAATAACTAAAATTGATGTTATCGAAAAGAAAACGAAATCAGAAATGATTTTACATTGGTTGGATGTTTTTTACATAGTTAAAAAACTTAATTATTTAAAATTGCACAAGCGGTGTTCGCCAAAGCAGGACATAAAACAACTATACAAATCAAAATCTATGATAATGACCTATATGTGACACTAAAAATAAACACTAATTGATATAATCCAATAAAAATATTTATTATAAAACTATTTCAATTAATAAATACAAAATTTGTCTTCAATAATTGCAAACGAACAAATTTTATCAAACTATAGATAAACACAAAAGCCAAATTGACAATCAGCTTCTATATATAGTGTTGCATGCAGCCATTTTAATTTGATTTATATACAACAATAAAATAGAAAAATAAATAATGGTCGAAAAATTAATAGCCGAAAATTGGAAAAAAAAATTATTTCAAATTTGTGTCAAATTATTTTAAATGTTTAAAAACGTTAATTTCAAACTTTAAAATACTCCCGCTACATAATTTAGAGCGAAATTATACTCTATTCGCAATATAGCATACATACTCTAGTCGCCAGAGGCGAAAAGACATACTTAATTCGCTAATTTAATAGTTTGACAGCTTTCGCACATGCGCAAGACGATATATTGATTTCTTTGATTTCAAATAATTGACATTTATGTAAGTTATTAATTTTTATTTTCGTCTTTTTCTTTGTTAAGAAACTTAACTTGGAAAGACACTTTCCTAGTCTATGCAGTACTTTACGTCCTAGCTGATCGAAAAGTGTACAGGCAACCCTGCTATATAACGTGTGGTTAGCCATATACAAATAAAAAAAAACATAAAAAATTTACAGTCATTCTTTTATATGAAAATACGTTTCAATATTGCTTTACATTTGAATTTGCGCTATATTTTATTTGAATAATAAAAATCAATATTAATGTAATTAATAAGTTTTGAATAACAAATAAGTAGTGAAATGTTGTGTTGATTAATTTTATTTAAAATTTAATAAGATAAATAGAGTGAGTTGTGAGATTAATGTAAAGAAATAATTTCATATTGCAAATAAAAGTTAATATTACAATAATTCCATAATTAATAAGTAATACATTTGGTAACTATTTCAATATAATACTTAAAACTTCAGATGTTATTGAATAATTTTCTAATAATGAAAATGTAGGATCAATCGTAATTATCCAGTTATACATTTAAATATTTAAATAGAGTGATGCATAAATTTCCAGCTACCTAGTTTGTTGTTGAGTTGTGTTTTTTCATTCAGTCGACAAACACGGTATTGGCTCTATCTTATTAGCTGACATATACCGTGATCGAGTTACCGGTGACACCACGCAAAGGTAAAGATTGGATGAGTAACCTCGATGATAGTCGGCCACTCTATTCGTCCCCAATATCTAATAAATTTAACATATTATAAATTAACAAAACTTTTAGAACTTACATTTTATTAAATTGACTCCATTATGGAAGGTTTAGATAATGTCAGATGATATGGATCATCGTCTTCCGTAAAATTTTCATTACGTACAGCATGTCAATCTAATTGTAATAATGAGTATTATATAGTTTTTTCGGATGCCCCAAAATACCATGTTGTACATAAATGTGCATCAAGAATAACAAATTCTAATTCTAATTGATATATACGAGGATATGAACTAAATAAGTAATTTTGATTTTTCTTGCCACACATACACACCTTTGGTATTTTTTTATGTCCAATTTTTAAAATATCCAACTTTTCTGGCGTAATATTTAATATTTCTGAAACAAGTGCTGAACACTGACTTTAGTAATTACATTAGTAATTATTTACACCATAAAGTACTTTATGTTCGTCTGTAGAATCCGGAAATTGCTGCCCGATAACATTAAAATGTATGGAACGAATTAATCAATTGATTTCTGCATCTTTTTTTTTTAAATGCTTAAATATTTACATACAAATTATAAAATTATTACCAATAATTTCATAAGCTTTTCTATGCACGTTGATCGGTGAATTACAGCATCCACTCTTGCGATAGTATCTTAGTAACTTTTCCATATGTTTTAATTCACGACTAATGACAATTTGTTGCCAATATTAAGAAAATACAAAACTTTTTATTGTTTTATGTAATATTTCGACCGAAAATTGACCAAATGACTCCCTGATCCACTGCAAAAAATTCGAAAGATCATATTTAAGCAATTTTTGAATATGACACACTTTTATACATCCAGAAATTTAGTTCAAATAATACTATATATATATTCATTGTAACTATCACGATCAAATTCTATATAGTTACTAGAAGAGGTGACATCCTGAGCCACTACATAAATTCGGAAAATTCAACCTAAGCCGTGTGTGATTAGATGTTAGTATCAAACTTCGTTACCGGCGGCCATCACTGAGAGGTATTACAGGCACTTGGCCAGGAATTCAATTCATGTCTGTGCTTGATCGTAATTACAACACTATAATTAGTTTTTTTTTTTACGTCACTATACTATTCTGTCGTGAATAATAAACGATATTGAGATAAATATTCACAGAGAATTTTATCCAAATGAATAGAATTCATATATCGTACTTTTTTACCCTTCTGACACCACTACGATTTAATCAAAATTAGGTATAAAATACATTATCCTTTATATCCTGAATTGTTACAAAATTTACATCATTTGGCTAATCGAGACGAAGAAGACATTCTGTGAAATTTTAGGATTTTTCTTTCGTTGTGAAATGTCGACGAAAATATATAAGGATTATTAATTGCATAAGTTCTTCAATGTGATTCATATGATCCTTAAAATGGACACACATTTTTACCGATATGAATAAATCACATTCTTCACTTTCATTATTCCATAACCATTTGGCATTATTGTATCTTCTCACCAACATCGTTTAGGTGGTCACAGGTTTAGGTGGTCTAGGTTTAGGTGGTCTAGGTTTAGGTGTTTTTGATAGCCGTCTTGTTACATATGAATTAGTATTTGGTTGTACTGGAATAATGTTGGAAATAGTCCATTTATTCTGGTGAAACTTTTAAACTGCCTTTTAATTAGTCGTTCAATACTACTTCGGTTGATCATCTCAATATATACGCATCACTGTTGTATATAATTTCTGCATCCTATCTCCACTTAATCAAAAACTGTTTAAAAATTTTCAGTTGGATGGCCGTTTTCTCAGAGTTGTTTCTAATAGTAAAAAGAATCCACCTTAAGCCGGTCACAAGTAAATAAAAGTGCATGGAAATTGAAATAATTAACATTTTTAATATTGGTCTGTAAACCCCCTTACAATAAATGTCATAGCAAATAATATTTCGATCAATTTTGGTTTTCCCTTAACTTCGCGCTTTTTTATATAACCTCACTCAGTGTATTTTGTTTCTTTAGTTTATGTTGATGTTAATAATATAATTATAAATTGAATAATATTGTATTTTATGTTTAAAAAAAGTGTTCTGTTTGCATAAAGCATGGCTGGTATTAAAGGTGCAACCGCAAAACCATCACAATCTTTAAATTTAGGTAAATTATTTTCTTATTCTTATGGTTTTTTTTTTTTTGCATTGAACATGCTATAGTTGTTCTATAGTTCCATCTTAATTTATAGTTGTTTTGGAATGTTACTTGACTATTAGATCTACTCCATACAACCATGTGGTGTAAAGGTTTAAATGATGATGATCATGACACCATAGTTTTCACAATGCAAACATAATATACTTATTGTATTAATGATATCTTCTAAATACATAATTACATGGAAAATGTTTTTGATGTGCAATAAAGAATATAAAGCAATACGTAAATTGTTAGAACCGTTCTTTAAATTCTAGTACAAGTAACAATTACTCAATTTAAGAGGTATAGACTTGAGCTTAAATTGGTTTACGAATGACATGTTGTTTTTCTGCTTAATGCACAATACACATAATTATTGTTAAAATTATGCTCGATAGAATCAATGAAGTGCTGAATTATTGCTGCGACACATTAAGAATTATAACATATATTCTTTTGTTGATTATATACAAGAATTGTATACTCATGATGTTATCACAAACAATTTTAGAAAATTATATGGAATAGCATTTAAACTAACGAAGAACAATTCGTGGTAATTAATCTAAATGTTGTGTGATTTTGTTGATGTACTTTCCAACCTTAAAGAGATTATGTTTATTTCCCAATATTTAATGTTATTGGAAAGGAAATTGAATTGCACATATATATATATGAAGCGCAGCCTAAAGTATGATTGTCTAAGACTTAAAATTTGATGTCCCAAATACAGATATTCGTCAATAGTTTCTATAGATACGTTTTAATCTAGTTTACGCGTACATTACTGTTATAAGTTACAGTGAAGTCCTTCATTATTTTGATTGAGTTATTTTCCAATGTGTAGATGTTTTATATTGCAAGTTTATGCTTGTACTACATTTATATTATGAGTAAATACTACTACTTAGCTGACTGAATATTTAATGTTCGATGTCTCTGAAGTTGAAATTATGCTTTGAAACTAATTATATGTTTATGAATAAGAACCGTTTTATTAATTCTAATCACATTAGATATTCATATTGAAAGTAATTTTATTTCGCCTAGTTTTTAACTAAAACTACATCAACCACCACTATAATATATGTTGACGAATTATTATGGATAGATACTCAAGATGTTAACCACAATTTTTATTTCTATAGCGATATTACTGGAGTTTTGATCTTGTTATTCCCTATCATGTGATAATAAACTAAATGATGGTGTATTTGTCACGTTTGCGACAGTTAAATAAACACATTTGTCCACCAACAAAATATAGTTACATACAATTCTATAATCATTTATACAAATGTAATTGCGTTGATATGTTGGATTATGAAGTTACAGATACTCGACCCATCTCTTCCTCCTAGTATTGCATGGTATTGTCAGAAACAAGATCAATATGTCAATATGTCTATCATATGGTTGGGACTACAAATAGAGTGTCTATTGTGTGAAATATATTTCATATCATCAACTATAGGTAGCTGTAAAGTTATTCCCCAGTCTACTGATTGAATTATTAAGATCTATTGTATATTTTCCATTCGCAAATCTCAATTTATAGATGTTTTCATATTATATTGAATGTTACATGCAAATAATTCGATAATCCATCAATTTTATTTATTCAAGATTTTTAATTTTCATTTATTTCAGATGTGAGCCAACAAAAAATATTTATAAAATATTTTAAATCGCTCGGACCGGTAAGTACACAAATTATTAAAATAAATATTATTATTTTTCGTATATTTAGTAACATAATATTATTAACATTTTCATCATATATTAAATTTTATTCTTAGAATAAAATGAGTTTGTAAGAAAATAAAATAATCAGAAGAAGTATGAAAATGATTTAAATTTAAGTCAGACTCTATTACGAGTAGCATCAAAAGGCACAAATAATTGAAATGATTTTTTAAAAACTAAACACAAATATTTTCTATTGTCCAAATAATTTCTTTGTTTTTTCCTTTATACGTCCCCAAAAACCTGGTTTATTTTCTGGTTCTTCTTGATTGAGTTCTGCGGGAACTTCAGCATACTGAAAAAAATAATTTTCTTTTTTAAATATCTATTTTTCTTATTTTTTTTTTTTTAAATAAATTACTACTGATTCCGTTGATGTTGTTGTTGTTGTTGATGATTCTGGAACAACATAATCTCTCATTTCTGGCGAATATCTACTTCTCTGTGGTGTATATGATGAATAATGATGTTGTTTTCTTACATTTTGTGCTTCTTGTCCAACATCAACCAATTGTTGTGTTAAATCTTCAGTTTCTTGACCAACATCAACTATTTGTTGTGTTAAATCATCAGTTTCTTGTCCAAAGTCCATTAATTGTTGTGTTAAATCTTCTTCTTGATATTGTGTATCATCTTTATTGATATCAGTTTTGTGATTAAATCCCAAACTTGCATCAGCATTAACATTACCCGTTGGTATTGTAGGTAATGGACGATTACTACCACCATATGTTGATGATGATTGAACTTGACGATATGTATTACCGCCTCTATATTTATTTTCATCTTGTGATGTTCCCTCAGAACCTACAATGTATGCTTGTGTTGAAACAACTGGTGGGTTATTAAATGGATCAACTTTTTCAGTAAATATATCTGGTAGTGTTTGTTGTGTTGCAAATTGTAATGGCTATTAAAAGTATTATTTAAAATTAATAATAATTTTATTCAGTACATAAATATTAAAAAAAAAAATTGATGTTTCACTTGTACAAGATCTCGAATTATAGATCAAGCGGGAAACACCTAGAAATATAACTATAAGAATAGTAAGCAGTATATAAAAATAAGATTATTTAGAATATAGCCATTAGCATCACATCGATTTTCAGCTAGCACCTCACTTCATATCTTACCGCTGGCACCATTTTTTTTATTGACCGGTTCTTTTATTTTCCTGTGGGTTCCAGTCAAGCACATATATTATAGAACAGATGCCTCAGTTTATGGCCGTGTCAATTCGAGTTTCTATGTCTAATAATCGTGTACATGGCCTCAAGAGCAAGATCCTACAATTTCCTATCTAGCAGTACTCAATTTGACATTAGGTACCACTTTTCACTTTGAATACGTGATCGAACATATTTTCAACACCACCGTCTCTTGTCAAATAACTTTAATTTACGCGTTGATGTAACTCATTTTAACAAATATTAGTACATGTATAATGCATATGACATTATTTTGGAAACGTCTTCAGGAATCGTCACCAAAATAATTATGATAAACCATTAATACAAATTAACATCATATAAACAGTTTATGAAAAAAAAGGATATACGTATATCAATTTATATAAATTAGAAACATACCAATCCACCTGTTGTTCTACTATATGATGTTTCTGTTTTATGATATCTTCGTTGATATTCCTGTTGATCAACCGGTAAAATTGTATGTTGTTGTTGTCCTTCATACTTATATTGATTATGTGCACTTGTACTGGCACTTTCGAATGGTGCCAGTGGTGCAGTATATATTGGGTATCGTGTACTAATTCTGGGTGTTGTTCGTGGTGCTAAACCAATTTCGGGTCTTTTTGTTACCGGATAATAACCAATACCGGGTTCATCTTCAATAACTTCTTCAGATTCATAATCATCTTCAAAATGTTGTGGTGGTTGATCACCACGATTTTTACTTATATTTGGTTTACGCGATGATTCTCTCTTATTATTTATCGGTGTTGTTGTCTCCACAATTTTTGTTGTATTATATTTTGTTCTATCGAAACCTATTGTATTTTGTGTATTATTACCGTAAATTTTATCCTCAAAATCAGATCTTTGTCCCATAACAAAATAACCGGTATCAAAATTGTATAACCATTCATAACCACCAAAATGGAAAATACCAGTAGTTATAGCAATGTAACATTCTTGATCAGACATTTCACCATATCCAATTTTATTTAATTGTTCACGTAAACGTTGTAATCTTAATTGGTATTCTTCACGACTAATTTCCATTCGTTCAAATCGTCCAGAAATTAAATTAAATTCATACCGATAACCACCATAATTAAAATAACCCTTATTAATAATATTTCGATATTCATGTTCATTCAATTGTTTATAACCAATTCTATTCAATTCTTGTAATAATACATTTAATCTTTTTTGATATTCAACATTTGATAATTCGATACGTTCAAATTGACCAACATATGGATTATATTGCCATTGATTACCACCACGTATAAATATACCACTGGTTATTGTTGCCTTACATTCAGCATCTGTCATACGTGTATAACCAAGTTTCTTTAATGTTTCTTGAAGACGACGATAAATTTCATGATATTCATCTTCATTCATTTCTTCATTAACATCGGCGACCCGTATTTTTTGTACATCACCAGTTTCAATATTTAATTTCCATTGATATCCATCACGTATAAATTTACCACTACTAATTATTGTTTCATTATATTCACGTTCGGTCATTTGTCGATAACCAAGACGTTGTAATGTATTTCGTATTTTCTCTAAAATTCTGTCGTATTCCTCTGCAGTTAATTCAATTTTATTAAATGAACCCGTTTCATAATTATATTGCCAACGATTGCCACCATGTACAAATATACCAGTGGTTATTGTTTGATTATATTCTTGTTCGGTTAATTGGCCATCATCCAGACGAAGACGATGCAATTCATTTCGAATTCGATTGAAAATACTTTGATATTCTTGTTGTGTTAATTCATGTTGTTCATAGCGTTCAGTTTTAACATTATATACCCATTTGCTGCCACCACGAATAAATTCACCATTTATTATAGTTTCTTTATATTCTCGTTCGGACATTTCATTGAACCCCAATTTTTTCAATAGTTCTTGTAATTTATGATAAATTATTGTGTATTCACTTTCGGTTATTTGAATTTTTTCTATGTCACCAGTTATTACATTAAATTTCCATTTCTGATTACCACGAATGAATTGACCATTTATAATTGTTTCATTATATTCTTGTTCGGTCATTTCACCTAATCTATAGATACGTAATTTATCTTGAAGTTTATGTAATATATTTTGATATTCAATTTCACTCAACGCAACCTGTTCGTAACGTTCAGTATTTGAATTATATACCCATTTATATCCACCATGAATAAATTGACCATTACTTATTGTTTGATTATATTCATCAATGGTCATTTCACGGTGGCCAACACGACGTAATTGATTCTGAAGACGTTGTAAAATTGCCATATATTCCATTTGTGTTAATTCAATTTTTTCCAAATTACCACTTTCAATATTATATTTCCATTTATTACCACCTCGAATAAATACACCATTTATTATAGTTTCATTGTATTCAGTTTCAGTTAATTGACCGAATCCATAAATGCGTAATTGTTCTTGTAATTTATGCATAATATTATCGTATTCATTTTGATTGAATTCAATTTGATCGTAACGTCCTGTTTCAAAATTATAAATCCATTTTTTACCACCATGTATAAATTGACCTGTACTTATTGTTTTATTATATTCATCGACTGTCATCTCATGTCTGCCAAGATGTTGTAATTGATTCTGTAGTCTTCTTAAAATGTCCATATACTCTCGTTCGGTTAATTCAATTTTTTCCAAATTACCTGTTTCAATATCATATTTCCATTTGGTACCGCCATTAATGAATACACCAGTTGTTATTGTTTGATTATATTCTTTTTCGGTCATTTGACGATCGAAACCATATTTACGTAATTGCTCTTGTAATTCACGTAAAATATTTCTATATTCATTTTGTGTAAATGTCACTTCATCATAACGTCCTGTTTTCGAATTGTAAATCCATTTATGACCACCATAAATAAATTGCCCCGTACTTATTGTTTTATTATATTCATCAATTGTCATCTCATATTTACCAATTCGTTGTAATTGATTTTGTAAATTATGTAATATTGTTGTATACTCATCGGTGGTAAATTCATGTCTTTCCAAATTTCCCGTTTGTATATCGAAATTCCATTTTTTACCACCATGTATAATAAAACCGTTTCTTATTGTTTCATTGTATTCTCGTTCGGTCAATGATTCGAAGCCATATCGACGTAATTGAGCTTGAAGTTGATGTACAATATTGCGATATTCATCATCTGTAAGTGCAACTTGTTTATATTGTCCAGTTTGTGCATCATAATTCCATTTATTTCCATCATGATAAAAGATGCCTGTTATTATTGTTTCATTATATTCTTGTTGTGTCATTTTCTGTTCAATACCTGTTAATATACATATAGAATATAGAATTATTTACTTGTATGCAGATCAAATTCAGAGTTAATAAATGTGTAAGTCATGTATGATGTACGACAAATGGTAGTAATTTAGATCTTAAGAATGCAAAAAATATTTTATTAAATTTAGCCAGAGAATTTAATGGTTATTTGAAACCAATTGAAGACATTTTAATCTGTGTTCCATATACTTGAAATCAGACTGTTGCAGTAGTTATACACTTTAAAATGAGTTCGATCTTAGGACCGAACCAATCGACTTTTCAAACATCTCGAATTTGCTACCGACATATGTCTACTGGTACAAACGAACAAATTGTCGGACCAAACATACGTGCACATCAGGTGTTCGGAATGCTAATTGGGATGTGGCAGACGACATAAATTTCACGTAATCTCAAATAACGTACTTTTAAATCAAATGATTTATTGATATATTGTCAGTATATTAACGGATTATGTTCTATAACTTCTTCTAAATATTATTAATTTAATTGAAAATATTGTTAAAATTCTATCACTTATATTGGTACAATAATGGTGATAATTATGGAGATGATGACATATTGTTGATAATATTTTAATGTTAATAATAATAAATATTAATATTTATGTATACCTAATCTTCTTAATTGTGCTTGAAGTCTTCGTAAAACATTTCGATATTCTGCTTCTGATAATTCACTTTTTTCAAAATGTCCTGTCTCTGAATTATAGTGCCATTTATTGCCACCACGTATAAATATGCCACTTGTTACCGTTTGATTATATTCTTGTTCGGTCATCTGTTCATAGCCAAGCATTCGTAATTTTGTTTGAAATTGACGCAATACTTCCAAATAATCATTTTCATTTACATCAACACGTTCACCTTTATCATAACGTTCAGTATCAACATTATATGTATATTTATAACCATTATGTGTAAATCCACCACTGGCAATAGTTGCATTAAATTCATTAATTGTTAAATGTTTATAACCTAAATGTATTAATTCAGCTTGTACAATTCTTAAACGTTTCTCATATTCTTCTTTACTTAAATTCAATAGATTTGGATAATAATTTGTAACAACTGACATTACATTACTTTGTACACTATGTCCATCACTTGTTTGCTTTGAACTGCCATGTAGTGAAAAATTTGGAAATTTTGGAATATAACGTTGTTGCGTACTTTCATCGGTTGCACCATATTCTTCTATTGTGGACATACCTGGATAATAAATGTTTTGTTGATTATCAGCATCATATTCTTTATGTTGTTCATCAATTTCAATAACACTTGTTGATGGACGTTGATATTGATGTTGATAGTTTGTTTGTTTGTCATGTTCTAATGTTTCGAATTGTGTATTTTTATCAATAACAACACGTGGTCTATAATTTGGCATCACCTCTGATTCCGATTCCATAACATGATTATAAATACTATGTTTTGAATTACTTGTAATGGGAAATCGCATTATATTTTCTTGTTGTCTTCTATTAATTTCTTCTTTTTGTTCCCTTGTATTGCTCACAGTTGAGTACATTGGACGTACATAACCATAAGTATGTTGATTTTGTGATTGCTGTTGATATGAATCACCACTTTGTTGATGTTGACGTTGATCAAAAATATTTTGTTGAACTTGTGTTAAATCTGCATCATCGAATATATTTTGTTGAACTTGTTGTATATTTTCTGTATCTTTTTCATAATTACTACCACCATAATAACCGGCACCATGTTGTTGCTGTTGTTGTTGTTGTTGTTGTTGACCAGCGGACGTTTGATAATATCTATTTGATCTTGTATATGAATTTTGTTGATATTGTGATTGATGTTGTTTATTTAATGATTCTATTTTTTCAGCAACTCTTTGTTCAAACCAATTTGGTTGATTTATTTCACTTCTTACCAATTTACCACTTTGCATATCCATTATTATTTGATTTGTCATTTCTCTGGCAATTTCATCGAGTTCATCTTGAGATTTACCAGTTGAACTGGATAATAAACGACAACCGGTATTACATGCTGGTGATGTACCTAATCCACTATTACCTGATGATGTATAACTTGTTGTTCTATAATAACCTCTAGTATCACCACCATTTCCATCATTTAATGCTGTATCAAAATGTGATTTTAATTTTTCAGCCATACCTTCAACTTGATCCTTATGTGAATTTGTCCATGAATCTAAATCTGAATTCATATTTTCATAATTACCCGTATGACTATTGTAATATCTATATAAATTGTATATACATTTTTTTTAGTGTTATTTTGTTTTAAAAAAGGAAGAAATTCGTCATTTAAAATATATATATATACATACCCAGATTCACCAACATTTGTTCCAACCATTTTCGATGATCGTTGAAATTGATATTCTCGTCGTTCTTCATGTAATTGTCCAGGATTTGCTAATGTCGTTATAAACAAATTGTTTAAGCAAATGCAAACCAATAGTATTATCTCTTTGGTTGACCCCATTTTAATGGGTTCGCTAAATGTAGTCTATTCTGTAGAGATAAATAATATATTTTTTTTTTTTTTAATATTTCTTTTGCTCTAAATAGTAGATAGTACGTATATATATAAATTAGTGCAATTAATAATATACGTTTCAGATTAAGCTATACGAGTATATTTATTTTTTTTTTGTATATACATTTTATAGAATTGATACTACAGATTTACAGGACACTCATAAATATAAATATTACGAGTATGATTTAAGAAAAAATGTAATTGAATTGCAATTATTGAACATAATTATTTATATCAGCATCATCAACATTTCAAGGAAATGTACACACCATAAAATTTAAATTTTAAATGGTCACACCATAAAATTTACAAATGCAGTGATCGTTTGTTTTTGGCAAATATCTGGTTATTAGTTAATCACTCAAAATGGTCAATGTATAAATTTATACCTGATATATCAACTGAATATCTATTAAACTCATTTTTAAAAATGAATGTCAACGAATAGTACTTATAACATACGACTATAAAACTTAATATGATGATTTAAAAATGTATGTCGTAGATTTGTTTTTTCCCATTTCTCAACCGAGTTCAAAATATGCTAGTCTTATCCTTTTAATACATTGATTGAATTTCTATAGATTTTTTTTTATTAATTGATCTTTAAGATTTTTTTTTTGGGTTGTACACCCTCATACGAGTATGTTAGAATATTTATTAGAAAGCCATTATTTCTAGTGTCGAGATCTTCTTCCACATGTTGGAATTTTCTGATTCTGCACATTATCCAAAAAAATGATTCATTGAACAGATGCATGGATTTTTATTTTAATTAAACTCCAGCTGATTTGACTAATAATTAAATTCACTATAATGATGACAATTTTTTAGATTTTAAGATACTATATAATTATATATGTATTATTAAACGTTTGTTATATGTACATAACGTATTTAGAGAAGAGACATCATTACTCAGGACGACTGTAGAAAATGGATAATCTTTGATTTTAAAAATAAATTTTGATTTTCAGTTGTCCTATATAATACATTCTATATTACTTATAATCTCCAATTGTATATATTCCTGATAATACTAATTTTTCTAGAACATTATTATTACTTCATTAATTTGATTAATAATATATTAACATAGTATTTCACAAACACTTTTCCAGTATTTATAATTTCCTTATCATTTATTAAAAACAATTTTTGTAATTATTTTACTTATTTTATCACTAAAAGGTCACACAGTATATTTTTCTAATTTGCATAATCTACGTAAATTTCGAAAATAGCTTTTAGTTTCTATAGCTCAATTATAATGAATTAATAAATCAATCATCATCAATCATGTCTATATAGTATTATTAGTTATAATTTTAAACAAATTTTAAAAGAAAATATTTATCACCTACGTTTTATTTATGTTTTCGGTTATGACTAATTTTAAAAGAAAACTATCGTCTATGTTTTTATAATAATAAATTACAACTTATTCTGTTCAACGATCAAGAAGAACTGATCTTGTCTTAACGGATAAGCGTATTTATAAAATTTAAATTTGCATCTTATTTACGAATTTGTGATTAATTTATTTGTATAGGGTACACAGTATTTTATATTCTTTCAGTGTCTATTAATTCAATAGCATCTCGTTATATATATAAATATATCATACGTTTGTCAATTACATCAAATATCATGATTCTTCCAGTAACAAATATATATATATGCAAATAATACTTTACAATTTTTGGCAAAATTGAATATAGTGGATAATTCTTTAGATTCAAAACTTACTCGTCGTAATGTAGAAGTTATAGGTTATTTCTGGAAATTTGCTAATCAATTTCATCGTTTTCAAGACTCATACCTAAAATGCCAATTAAATCTCATCCACAATTCGATGTTGCAAACATTAACACGAATTAGTAACAAGAATTTGTAAGAGTAAATTTATCTTGTCATATTGAATTCAGATATCTACACTTTCTTTCAGCTTGTCTAATTCTATAAAATATTTTACTGAATACTTTCACCAAATTCAGCTTATTTCCTATATTTTTCAATATCTGCGGTAAACATAACACTAATTTGAGCAGTATTTACTTAATTGATCCGCTGATGTCCAGGTTTTTAATGATAACTTAATTAATTAAGATGCGGTAAACATGGCACTAGCTTAAGCAGTCTTTAGATAATTGTTTGTTTCATTCAGCTGCTTGTCTAAATACGAGAATTAAACATATATAGACTGACTAAGAGTATTGTTATATTTAAAATTCAAACACGTGTGAATTGAGATGAATATTTGAATCACATTTGGTTAATTAAATAAAGTAAATATTACTTAAATAAACTAAATATTACTTAAATAAACTAAATATTACTTAAATAAACTAAAAGACAAATAACCGTAAATTATTACAATTTACAATTAAATTAAACTAAATATTATTTTAATGTTTACTTTTTGCATATAAAACTGCATCGTGAATCCTAAGCAATAACATAAATGATCCTATACTGTCAAATAATGTTGAATGTACGAATGAATCAAAAACTCGATCATTTAATTTGCTTGAAATTGCATGAAATAAGCTGCTAATGTAGCACCAACAACTGCTAATAAATCAACAGGTATGGGGAACGTACTTTTTTTTTTTGCAGCAAGAGGCCAAAATTTATTAAATTAAATAAATAGGTTTATTTTTATAGAAAACGTATTAATTTAAGAGGTGTATTAGCCAATGCAAAAACAATTTAGATATTCAGAGACATTTTAGGTATTAAATCTTTGCATAATGGTAATACATGATTGAAATGAACAATTCAAATAAATGCCTATCTTACCAGTAATTGAATACTGTATTTGAATATTGAACCACCAAATCTGTTTAAAAATATTAACAGAATAAATGGGAATAAATTCTAGGAAAATAAACATCACATTTGTTTATATAGTTTTAGATTGTAAAGTCGTCAGGTGACACTAGAGTAAATTTTTTACCTCAAAATTTTATTATAACACACTTCTATTAGTGATAATAAACGTCATTTTATTATATTGTGAAGCAAACCAGAAGGAAAAATCACAGTGCTATTGTAATTGTTTTAATATTTATCACTAAGTAATAATGATAAATTACTAATTCTAAATACGGGGACATAAGAATCAAAAAAATAAATATTATTTATAATATGCAATTATTAATCGCATATAATACTGACATGAAGAATGCCACAATAAATGCTGTAACAAATTGATGTGACGTATAAAATACTTGCTGATGATCATCTTCCTTATTTAAATTTACTAAACTAATATTAGAATTAACTCACATTCTTATCATTACCGTACTGTAGATCATGCAACGTTTCACATAGCTGTATGCAAATAATACATCTGCATATAGAAGAAGATTCAGGTAAACTAATTGAACCTCACGTTATTTTGATTACTGACTGCTTATTTGAATTTTGTATAAATATATACATTACTGATATATGTGAGCTTTTTTTGTTTTATCCTTACTTTTATTCCTTAATTTTGACCAAAACAAAACCATACACATTTCGGATATATTAGAACATTCAAGAGCATATAGAAAATTCTAAATAAACGCTATATATAGACGACATTCTAATCTATCAATACTATGCCTATTTTATATCATGAAAAATTAGCATATGATTTTCTTAAACGATGGAATCATACATTTTTTTCATCATGTCTTGAGTTGTTGCCTAATTTTTGGCAGTACTGAGGTGTTCTGCAAAGATTTTTGCGTATACTATACGACCGCAGCGTAACAAATTAGTAATAATTTTTTATAAATTAGTATTTAAAAAATAAAAGTTGTTTGCTTTCAATGACATTATATATTATCATCTTCTTCAGTCACTACTATAATTAATTTGATCAAGGTTAATATGTGTGTTTATAAATGTTATAAACATGTTGTTTTCGTGACATTATATACATATATTTATACAGTAGTGAGTCAATATGTATGATAACGATGATTCATTCAAGTAGATCTGATCAAGTTTAGTGTAAATTGAGTGATCACTATCGATTTTTGTGGAATGTAAACTACAGACACTACTGAAAAATGTCCAGAATAAATAGTGTTATCGATGGGATTTGACCTATAGGGTCTACGTCATGAGAGTATTCTAGTTAAATTATATATCAGATTGTGTAACGATGTATAATACACTGCCTATAATATAGTCGTTAATATTTGTATGTTGTTTTGTTTATCAAGACGTTTTAATATAGTCGAAAATGGATCAAGATTTAGTTGTTTTTTTTTTTTTTTCTACTATTTTAACTATTGAAACACCTTATAAAATGTTATAAATTAATGAAAAATTTTAAATGTTAAAATGATCAATGAAATGAATTTATGTCTCTTACGTACTTATAACTTCTTAGAACTTTCAGAAAAAAAAGTGTTTTTTTTTTATTATTATTTTTTTTACGGATTCATTAGACAATGACATAGTCAAGAATTTGATGAATGAATATTTATATTATAATAGTTGATTATATTATACATTCAGGATGATTAATAATTTGTCATTAAATATATAGTAATAGGTGGGTAGACATCATGTAAATGTTACAGAAGAAGGTTTTCCGATTAAAAGGAAAATTTTCTTCAATAAATTAATTGAAAATTTTCAATTTGCATTTAATTAACTTAATATCTTTTCGATTAATTATTATTGCCGGTATGTATTCTAAAAGCTAATTAATTTACAATTTACTCTAATCCAATTGATAATTATATTTTGTATGACTTTGAACTATTTTAGAGTATTTTTTTTATTTTTTTTAAAGTTACTGCTACTATAACCAGTCCGGTTGAATGTATTTAAGATTATTGGATTTTCCAATTAATAAAATAACAAAATATGTTTCACAGAATCTTCTAATGAAATAATCATTACGCTAAGTTGTTATGTGTTTTCTATTCAAATTGACACAAATATTTATATTATTGTAAATGAATTTTTATGAATTGAGTTTTTGAAATTATTTAATTTTTGTTTATTTCTTTTTTATTTTTTTTTGCTTTGCAAAAGGTCAAGTATTATCAAAAAATTATTAACAAAGAAATTACTGAGAATATTATATGTCTTAAATATAATTATAATACTTTGGGAATTTATAAAAATTTATTTAATGTGTATTATAGTAGAATTGATAGAAATATGAAAGGTGTTAAATTTTTTTTTGTAAATGTTCTTAGTAACTTCTTCAGATTATGAATAAGTAGATGGTAAATAACGAATGGGTCTAACTCATCATTATTTGCATTATGATTTATATTAAATATTTAATTTGTAAAGTTTTTTGATTCAAGCAAAATAAATAAATTTCCATGTATTAATGTTAAATAATCGTAAATTTCTGGGAATAATTTTAAAGTATAATTAAATTCTGATCTTATATTCCATTTGGTTTGTATTTTATTATTTGCGTAAATTAAATTTATAATAGAAGAATGTTTGATTGTGATCAAAATTAAAAAAAATTGCAATAAAGAATATTGTATGAATTAAAATTTAATGAATTAATAATGAACAAGTTAATTTAATTTCTGCTTCTAATTATCACAAACTACAGCAGCTATATAGTTTGTTGGTGTGTTATTTATTTGATAAGGCTACGAAAAAGACACGACCTAAAATTACCATATACTGGTTATAGTGTTTCTGGTGAGAAATACAACATTGAATAAAAATAATAATAATAATAATTTGGTGGCCAGTGATGAGAAACAAATACAAGATGCATTGAATATAAGTCATGAAGATTTAAGTGATTTTTGTGAAATTGAACGCCATTGATAGAGGCAGTTGTAAGTTGACACAGGTTGAGCAATGTTATTCGCTCCATTCACCGTATACTAAATTATTCTTTTCATATTCTTCTTCCATGCCTTATTTATTATTCAGAGTCTAGCTTACTGTCCTTTTAACACTGTTTCTTCACAATGTTCTGCCTTGTATATTGTCCGTCACAGTCTGCATTAAATCTGTTTAAATCATTTTGAATAACTTGTGTGGTAAGTGGCCACGTTTTCTTGGCAATGTTTAAAGTCAATTTTACGTTTTTACAGTTATGCATTACGTATGAATGGTACGGGACCATTATAATCTAATTTGATTAAGTTGTATTCTGTTAGTAATAGTAGCAAATTTTAAATTGTATCGAATAAAATTTTTTTTTTTTTTTAATTTTAACCTTTAATTATGGGATGACCATATATAACAATAAAATAACATTCAGAACCATAAACGGTCGAATCACAGTTTCGTACACATTTATCTTATTTTTTTTTATGAGAAAAAAGCTCGAACATCGATCTTCATTTGATCCAACCGCATTTTTTTCGCTGTTGAACATAATCATATAGATAACTGATCCCAAAAATGTTTTAGTAACGTGAAGTAGAATGACCGTCTTATATGATTGTATATTTTGCAAAATAATTGTAGGATTGACATTAAATATAAATATTCTGTTTTAGTGTGGCTGATTGATTTTTCCAGTTCAATTCGGGTATTAAGGTTTCGAATTATAAGGTGTCATAATAATTGTGATATTCTTCAAATCTAAATTTTAGAAACTTTATATCAATCATGGTATAATTAAATTTGATGACTACAAACGAGTAGTTCTTTACGAAATGACTATTATGAGTATTATACTTATCTGATCAATTGCTATTTTAAACTGCATAATTCATTTATCAATCTAACTTTGTGGTTTAGTATCAAATGAATGTAAAATAATTTTTTATTCCACCTCAATGATGTAATATTTGTTTGTCAATTACGTAATAAATCGAATGTATTTTTTGTGTGCTGATTTTAAGAGATCCTGACAATATGATAATGATGTTTATAATTTTATGTTTTTCTGTTCTTGTTTTTTTTTTTCTTGGTAAGTTTATAATAAATTATTTCTTTAATATTATTTAAGTGCATTATTAAATTCGATGTAGAAATGTAGAATACGTAAACAAATTTAATAAATTTAGTTAAACATTAATATACGAATAACGAAGTTGAATTTTATAACCAATATATGTGGCTATTTGCTTCCATAATTATCGTCTTAATTAACTATAATAATTAATTAGCATCGATACTTACATATATCAATGATTCTCTTTCGTTACCGTCAGGAATATATTTTGTATTGTATTCTATGATTTATGCTGAAAATAAATAATCAATAATGTAATGGGATATTTAATAAAATTTTACGTGATTGTTTTTAATATATCGTAATGTTGTTTATACATCTTTAAAAAGAAAAAACAAACGTTTTATTTTAAATAAAAACGAAAACTTTTTATAGAAACCACCTACAACTATACGTTTTTTTGATCGATCTGATTACTATAGTCTTCATGGTGAAGATGCACATGTTGCCGCCAAATCTATATTTAAATCGACAACATGTATTAAGACTATGTCTCCTGGTGGTGATGTTGAAGATGTTGATTATATTTCACTAAGTAAAGGAAATTTTGAAATATTTCTAAGAGAATTGCTTTTAGTGAAAAATTATCGTGTTGAAGTTTATACAAATAATAAGGTAAGTTACATTTTATAAGTTGAATTTTATGCAAAATTTAGATATTGTATTGTATGTATTTTTAGGGACGTTCAACTGATTGGATTTTAGAATTTAAAGGTTCACCGGGAAATTTATCACAATTTGAAGAATTACTCTTTGAGAATAATGAAATGGTTATTGGTACGGCTATTATTGCAATAAATTTCAAAAGTGAAAATAATCAAAAAGTAAATTTTTATCATTTTTCTATATATGTTATTAAAATTATTTATCTCTGTATTTGTTTGTACAGTTGGTTGGATTAGCTTGTGTCGATTCGAATGACAGAAAATTATCAATTTTGGAATTTTATGATGATGATTTTTTTACTGAACTTGAAGCAACTATTGTATTGCTTAGTCCCTGTGAATGTTTGATACCAACAATTGAAGGAGATGTATGTAACAGACGTTTCATTATTTCTACATTATAATTGTTTAATGATTTTAATTTTATAGTTTTCCCGTATAAAAAATTTGATGGAACGAAACGGTGTGATGATAACAATTAAGAAACGAACTGATTTTTCAACTGAGATATCGGAATTGATGCAAGATTTAAATAAATTATTACATTTTACAGAAGGACAAAAAGAAAATGCTAATACTTTAGTTGATTTATCTGAAATGCTTGCTATCTCTTCATTGGGTGCATTAATTAAATATCTTGGTTTAGTAAATGATACATGTAATTTTGGTCATTTTGAAATAAATACATTAAATTTGAGTCGGTAAGTTATATAACATAGTATTAGTTTAAAATTCTAATGATATCTTGATTAGCATTCGTCACATTCGTAGTCCTATTCTTCTGATTATAGTGCAGGACGTAGGCGTTTTCAAATTCTACTATACATATTTTCGTTTTTAAATTTACAACTTATAGACAGTTAAAATACCATGATTTTCGGTGGAACGTATTTGTGGTAATTTCTTCAATTTAGTATCTGTTTACGTAAAAGATACCACCTATTTTAATTAATTTCTGTTGAAGTATAAATTCATTATAAAATCTGATTTTCGGAGTGTTGAAAAATTCATCCTTGGCATTGAATTTTCAACAGAAACAGTTGATTTTCAATTGAAGCGTTCAGGATTCTAAAGATTGACGATAGTATTTCATCTTTTGACATTATTCTTGCTATGTAATTTGTTTTATATTTATATTTATGGTATTACTAAATTCACATTCAATTTAATAACGTTCTAGACTATTGATCAATTTCAATTTTTTGGATACGATTTTGTTGTAACAATATGACACTGTATCATGCTAATTGGAAT
>JANSTX010043305.1:0-12491 GCA_027564355.1 Penthetria funebris | reverse complement strand
CTGTCCGTCTGTCCGTCTGTCCGTCTGTCCGTCTGTCCGTCTGTCCGTCTGTCCGTCTGTCCGTCTGTCCGTCTGTCTGTCCCAATTATACGTTTATATTGTTTTATTTAATTGTTTATATATTTAAAAGCTGGTTTGAAGGTGTGATATACATTAATTTTGGAATAAAGTGTTACGCGACTATGGAACCAATTCTATATTTTATGTGAAAAACTATTTCTAAAGTTTAAATATTAGTTACATCTAATGTAGACTTAAAAACTATGCGAATAATCTATCAGCCTAACACATTATTCAACTATGGATTCTTAGCTTTTCGTTACGTTAAAAATAGTTATAATTATAGCTAATATTTAGTAAAAACATTTTATATTTTTATTCTTTCATTTATTTTTAGTATTCACTTATCTAACCATTTCTTTAGAAATTTAAATAAATACTGTAAAATATCTTCATATTTATGATATTCATCATATTAACTTAAGTAATCACAAATTAAGTGAATTGTAATGAAAAGTGTGATGAATTAATTTAAATTTAATCACGTAGTATATTTTAAATGAGCATAATAATATATGTATTGATTATATGTCGATAACATAACAAGCATATAAGGTATTTAAATCATAATTAGACATCAGCATATCTGTAAAAGAAATTAAAATTGTATTATTATTTTACATACATTAGCCACTAAAAATGAAATGTGATGCATTATTATAAATCTCAATGCAATATAATTTTAATAAGATTATTATATTGATTTCTTTTTAAAATATGTACTTATAAATTATTGCTCTTTCCAATTTTTCTTCGTTCTACCATAAAATAATTTGTTAAAGTAAATGCAAATCCTATGTTTTAAATAAAATATTATTACTATACTAATTGCAGTGACTGATAAATAATATGCTATTTTAAAAATACATAATTCTTGGAATTTATTAAGAATGATATTTAATTTATATATAATAATTTATAAAATTATAGTCGAATGCAGATATTCACAAATTTAGAAGCAATATGTATCATAATGGACGTATATGTTTTACTACTGGAGGCGAATAAAGTGACAGACAAACATTCAACTGAACATTATACATTTGCCTTCCGCGATTAATTCTACCAGAAACAACAATCACAAAATATTTTAATTTTGTGGTCTATTCCAAAAATATAAAGGCTCAATGGCTTGTTTGTAGACTTGATGTATAAACATTTTACAAATAAATTTTGTAGCTTTAATATTACTACACATCTATACCAATTGCATGTTTTATGTCCCCCAAAAGCGCCTTTATAGAGCAAATGTTAAGTTTGAAATTATTTTAACATTTTGTCAAATATATTATTGCGAAAATCACTTGTAGTGTTACTAAATTCAAATGTCTAATAAATTTAATTTCACGGTAAAGATATAATTATCTATCAAGGAGTCTGGTAAAATTAGTTGAAAGAAATGAATCGCTTAGGTAATGTAATTTTTTATTATGTCTCACATATGTCGTTTGATCATAATTGACCTCTTGTTTCTCAACACAATCAAATAAATATGAATAGGATATTATTTTAAACAGTTTTATTATTTCCACAGAATAATCCATTTAATTTATATTTAATATATCATAATTAAATTTAAAAAAAATATTCCACTAATCCACAATAACACTGAATAAAGGAGATTTTTTTTTGTCGGATGAATTTCACATGTTACACAAATTCAATTAAATGCTGAAAATAAACATTTTCTGAAAATGTTTTAGTTCATTTAGTAAAATGCATTACGAGTATATGTAAAATACGACAAAGTACATACAATTATTTTAAATACTAAATACTTTATCAGTATATAATATACAAAATGTACCATAATATAATGCTTAAGTTTTATTTTTGTTACTGCGATGTTGGACAACACACTATTTAAAAGTAAATATGCATTTTATCCATTAACAATTTATTTAATGAATAAATCTATTTTATTAATGCATTTAATGCAAATGTTACTATGCAACCATGAAAATTATTCAATTAAGAATGATGATAACATTTTTATCTTAATTACACATAAAATTGAATTGTTATATGAAACTTGATTTTAATGCAGTTATACTTTAAGAAAATCTTTTCGCAATCGCAAATAATTTAAATATCTGGACTGTAGAATGTTGACAATAATCACAATACAGTAAATTTATTAATAAAAAACAGAAAATAAAAATTTCTCAGGCCTCATCACAGTGTGGGTAAAAAATAAGACTTTTTTCTATTTTCGAAAAATAATCCATTAAATTATAATAAAAATAATTTATTAATTAATAATATTAATAATGTCATTTTCAAAATGAACATTAGCATTGCGACGTATCCATACTTTTAGTTTGTACGATAAGCCGACAACACATAAAAATTGAATTTGACTGAAATTTGTATGCTTCACTAATAATCCTGTCAATCCCTTTAATTCTAGTGTTACGATATACACAATGCATCAATTCATAACAATTATAATATTTTCAATTTGGTGAAAAACGTGTTGAACATGTATATCATAAGTATTATTTCGCACATATAAGGTAAATCTGTCATGTATAGTGTTTTTGAAGTGACCGCCGGTACTGAAACCTATTCGACGTAAATTTTCAAATGCAAATCATGAACTTTGTTCGAAATTAGTATATTATAATTTCCAAGTTGGTATGAGATCTGTGCAGTTGTACATGCATGATATTTGAGATGGTCTAAACACCTAAAATCTGAAAAATCCGTAATGTAAAAAATTACTTTCAGAGTAAATTTTTGAGTACTAAATTATCTTCATAAATATGATCGATTTTTATCAATTTCACTATTTTGTCTTCTGGCAGTGCTTCGACTGTTCTGTAGTTTATTGCATCGGGTACAGATGTACATCTTATTGCTGATTATAAATCAAATAATACTTATTACGTATTTTCTCTACCTCGAATGTGGTTTTATCGTGAAGAAAAATATAGTAGTGATTAATCGTAATACAAAGTTAAAGTGAAAGTTTTCCAATGTTTATAGCAGCTTATAAACTTATGCTAGTAAATATATGAAAATTTTACCAAATAGGGGTTTAACAGATGATTGCTGTCAATAAAAAATATAGTTTTTCGTAATTGTAATAACGTTTATGGGGTATTTCTAAAGTAAACATGTTAGATCTACATTAAAATCACTAATTTTAAACGTATCAAAATCTCATTTGGATTTACTGATCGCATTATCCTTATTTTATAATCCCTCTAATGTAAACAGGAATAATATCAAAATATTATTATTTACATATTATAAATATACTGGTATTTTATGTATTTATGATATCATGTGACAAAGTATGAAATTACTGAAAGTTTAATTTAAATTAATTTTTTCTTACCATATTTTAAAATTTCTGTAGGCGATTTTTTATGCCATTCCAGTAATAATCTTTTAATAACATTTTTTTTTTTTATATCAATTTTATTTTACAGTTTTTATTTTAAAGAATTTTGTATTATATATTGAAATTGATGTGGATATTTTAATTTAAATTTTTTAATTATTTTTTTTTTTTTTTGTTTTAATTGACTATTTGAGTGCATGAAAGATTACTATTTCATGGACTAAATTAGTCGATTAAAAATTTTACAAGATAAACCAACATTTGGTTAAAATGGAATAGTGTGAGAGATCTTGTATAATGGTCTTCTTATAAAGACTTAAAAGAAGTTTACATATCTTCAGTAGTTACTTTAAAATATATGCTTCTTAATTTTTTTGTTTTTTGCATACTTGTATATATGTCAATTTAATCACAGTTAATTTGTTTATTGAAGGCATATTTTTAATTACATTCTCGTATTATAGTTAATAAATTCAACTTTACTTTTTCTAATACTGAAGAATATTTCTTAAAAAATAATAGTAAACATTGTTAAACCCATCACAATGGAGATTAATGACTTTCCATTTATTGGTCACTTTAGAATTCATCTTCTGTACTAATACCAAAGTATTATAAACTTTCTTTAACCATCTCCATGTATAAAAGTATAATATATGGAAAGGTGTGGTAAAATTTATAGTGAACTTTAATTATCCATCATAAATTATCAAATAAAAAATAATAAAAGAAAAAAAAAAATTAAAGAAAATAAAAAGAAGTTGCTAATGAAAATCGATTTTCTTAAATACTTGAATCTTTACCTTTTAATTCGAATAATTAATAATTTTCTATTGCAACCTAAGAGCATCCATTTATCAGTGTTGAAAATTACAAGTAGACTTTTATAATTCTATAATTGCAATCGCTTATATTACTAATGAATTTTATAATCATTTGGCTATCAGCTTTATTTTATATCTAATAATTTTAAAATTTTAAATTATGACATATAATTAAAGTAGATTTTTATTAATTACTAATTAACAATAGTATAATATTATTAATATGATTAATGTGAATGCCAGTTGATTTATCATAATAGCTTTAAGCTGAAACAGTATTGGTGGTCTCTGTTAAAGTTCCTGGTTATTGTTTTAGAAGCGATACTGAATTGTATTGCATTCCAAATGAACTAAGTCTGCAACAATCTAATTGCAGTCTAGTTGATCATACATATATTGTCAATGATATGGCATCATATTGCACCTATGATTACAAATACACATAATAAATACGTTATAAAATTCCACAAGCAATCATAAGCACTTTTATATTAATAAACTGAAATAACCATAATTGATATTTAGTAATTGAACAACGATTAATTATATTTATCCGGTTAAATATTTGAATATTTCAGTAGAATGGTGCATAAATCCCCAGATACCTAGTTTATTGGTAAGATGTTTTTTCAATTGACATGAACATATATCGTGATTGATTTACTGGTGCTACCATATGGAGTTGAATGACCCTATGTTATATTATATTAGTCAATCTGATTTCCCCAGAAGATGGTATCCACTTACAGCATGCCAAAGTTGATTGCAAGTTGGCAATTCAAAAAGTGTTTACCATAAGACATATAGACATAGTAATTGGAGAATTGAACTACAGGATAATCAGTGCCAAAAATTAATATGTTTGTTTAATAATGGGGTTTTTAGCGGCTTGGCGATTTTTTTTTTTATACTAAAGTTATTCTTTAGCGAGTGGATACCCTTTTTACTGATCATAACACAAAATAACTTTTTATTTGCTCAAAATGATGGATGAGAAGGATATGAACGTAGGGATTTGTGAACATTTGATTTAAAAGTCTGGAGGCCATAAAATTCAGGAAACACATCCTCAGACAGATGGTTCAATAGACGAGAAGTACGCGACATAAACGTGCCTCGATATTTTTTGAATTGATATGCGTTCCGAGAGAGTTCAGACCCGAAGTATTGCGCAGCAAATTACCATCGAAATGAATATTTGAATCCGGAGTATTTGATTTATGCGACAAAAGACACAACTGCGTCTTATTCGTCTGTAAGCACCCGAGTCTCATCAAACGTGTCAAACTTCTGCTCCTAATTTCAGTCAGATAGGTCAAAATATCACCTGTTGATCTTCTGCATCGAAAACCGTATTGACGATCATGAATAATTTTATTGGATTCCAGGTAAGGCATGATCTTGAAGTTAATAATTTTTTCCAAGCCGTTGGATAAGATTGATGTAATGGCTATATGTATGTAATTATGAGAATTCGATTTAGAGCCATTTTTTGGAATAGGCTGGACGTTTGCCATCTTCCATGCGGGTAGAAAATGACCAGATAAAAGGGAAGCCATATATATGTAGCGAAGCGGTAGAGAGAAAAGACGCACATTTATGCAAAACCATTGCCAGAATACCATCAGGACCAGGTGCCTTGTTAGTATCTAGATTTTTTAGATTTCTGTGAATAACCCTCAATCGAATTTGAATGGCCTTCATATTTGAAGCAACCTTAGGAATCGATGGAGGAATTTTATTGAAATCGTCTAGCTTCGAATTATTCACGTACATGGCAGCCAGTAGATTAACCTTGCATTTAAAACTTTTAATAGGGTTATCATTGGAATCCACAAGCATGGGAATGGAGGACTTTATGAAATTGCTGCTTACAGCACCTACGAAGGACCAAAAATTCTTGCCACCCTTTCGGACAGCAAGAATTTTCTGTTTCAGTTGACAGTCGAATTTATATTTAGCCTGCGCGATGACATTATTGCACGCGTCACGAGCGCGAACATAATGTTTGCGAAGACAAAGGTTGTCTTTATATAATGAGTATGCCTCCTATTTATTGCGAACAGCATCCATGTATTTTTTATCGAACCAATAATTTGATCTTTTCTTGACTGATTTTACCGAGCTTGGAATATATGTTTCCATTGCAAGGAAAAATATAGAGTAAAAAATTTCAACGGTACGATCCAGATCATCAACGAGCAGTAATTTTCCCATCTGATACCATGATAAAAATTTGTAAACCCTCCCAGTTTGCCTTATTGTAATACCATACTCTCCCTTTAGGCATACAAGTAGATGGCCGTAACAGTGAGGCATACGGCAAAGAAGCCGTGATAAGACAATGATCAGAGTTGCCAATAGGTGCCTCAACCCGAACAGAGTATTTATCCCGATGAGAGGTTAGAAATATATAAGTCAAGGAGATATGAACTATGACCGGTTATATCAGGAATTCGCGTCGGACCGACAACCAGTTGTTTCAAGACGATTAATGTCCGTGAAATGTTCAGCGTAAAGATCGGGATTGTCGGTAACACCAGAATGCACAAGCCAAGAAACGTTATGAACATTGAAATCACCAGCAACGACAATCTCAGCATCCGGTGATGAGGCATAAATATCCCCAATTGTGTCAGAAAGTTCCTCAAACATTTGAAATGACACGGAATCATTTAAATTAGGACTCTTGTATATTGACCCTCCAAAAGAAATTTAATCCACATAATATTAAATTCATGAATATTTGCACGCTCTAAAACAGGCTGTCTCTCAAAACGCACATCATTTCGTACGTAAATCGCAATTCCACGATGACCAACAAAGTTAGTGAGCAGCACATAATCAGGACAATGAAATCGTTCATCATCAGACTTGAGTTTCATTCATTGCAAGAATGTGAGGTCTATAGCTTTGTAAGTGCGCATATACCGAGAAAAGATTTTTCTTTAAACATTCCTAAATAAACGGTTTATATAGTAACAGAGTGGTATATGTCATAAATTCTGGAATTTATTAGCAATATCATAAATTCAACAATTATATTTTTAAATTGAGAATAATATTATTAAAAAAAATGAAATTATATAGCAAAATTTTAAATGAAAGATCACTTACTATTTATGAAGTTTTGCTATATTACGAACCGGTTGCTTGTTGTTGGTACATTATTTTTGTGATAAATTAACACCGATTTATTCCATATAATAATAACGATAAACATTACTGTTGTGTAATCATTGAAATTTATTGTCCACCAGTAAATATATGGGCAGTTCTAGACCATAAATGGTAAAATAACAAACCAAATGTCTTCAAATTAGTCAGCACATTGACAAAGACTAATTCACACCGTCTAGATATATTTATGTACATACATTAAATGGATTGAAAAACCTCACGTATAGGATATTGATGGATGGTAACTCTTTTGCCTAGAACCGGAAATATTATTCATATAAATATATATATGTATCAATCGATCTATCTATCTATAGTATTGTATGAATTTATTGATCATATATTCATATTATATAATATATAGTAAATATGTACATATAATGTTGCGTGTATTTTTAACTAGAATTTCTTTTTTTTTCTTCCTTTCTTAGTTGCTCTATTTTAGTTTTCACATAATCTCGTATACATAAGGAACAATTGATTCAATATATTCTGAATTGTTAAAAATTCCAATGCAAGTACTGTCTATAGATATCTATCTTTGATTGATGAGATTTCTTCATTTGATGATAGACCATTAGTATCATCATTTTGTTGACTACTTTTAAAGACTTCTTTATTTATGTTATTATATTGTTGTTCTGATGTATGTATATAATACACGTATATTCCAGTTTATTTTGCATACTACCAATTGATATTCAATATATATAGTGCATATTGACTTACGGATATTTTATACCAATATAGTCTTAAATGGCTATACATTACTATTGATTAGGAAACAGTTGATTAAACTAAAATATTCATAATATTATTTGAGAGGACTTTCGAAAGTTTTAATTAATTAGATTAATCTGACGAATGGACTGGCCGACTATCATCGAGGTAACCAAGCAGTGCCACCGGTAACTCGATCACTATAGCATAGTAATGGCATATGATCGAGACATGATGGTATTATTGTCGTGTTTGTTAACTACTTGAAAAAAAAAAAACATTTCCACAACAAACTAGGTAGCTGGCGATTTATGCACCACTCTTGTGAAATATCCATTATGATTGATTTTATAATTTCTACATGATATATTGGTAACTTTTAAGTTGAGATTAATCTTGTATTTTTCAGACAAACATTTGCTAATCATTTAAATTCAACTTTAAATTAATTTAAAACATAATGAGAAGAAATCAAAAAAAAAAGAAAATATATATACTTTTACATGGTCGTATTACATTTTTCTAACTTAAATTTTAAATCAAATATTTTTGGTTTTGTAGTTTATTTTTTTTTTTTAATTCCATCTTGAATTCCATGTTTAAACTATGGAACCTATTTCTTATACTCGTATACATTCACGGTAGTTAATGTTATATGAAATTGGAAAAAAAAGAAAAAAAATGAAAACAAAAAGTTACTGAATATGTTACTTTCTGGTTAGCACCATGTAAAAAACAACAAATGGAAGAGAATAACCGAAGAATGGAAAAAAAAAAATACCATTGAAGATCTTAAGAATCTAATATACAACATGGATTTTGGTCATGACAAAATGATCGGCAAAAAATCAAGCAAATACAAATTGTATCAAATGAGCATTTTTTTTTTTCTTCTCTAATTTGTTACCTCCTAAGACACAAGAAAATGCTAAAATCTTACATAAGAATGTGTTATTCCGAGCATACTATAAATTTAAATCGATATAAATGTATATAATTGAGTATGGTAATTAAATTTGGATCCTGGCAATGTATAATACTTTGTACAACATAAAATAGGAACATATATAAGGAAAATAATTAAGAGGACACATTCGATGTGCGCGATACAGGTGTATTCTGATTTAATTCACCTGTTCACTCTTGATATTAATGATATAAAAATTTATATTCCGAATTTGAATGACGCTAAAATGTTTGTGAAGTAAACGTCACAATTAGACATTATGTTGCTATAACCAATTCACAAGGTTATTGAACATCGGTTAAGCGGCAGCAAGTTCAAGTTCAAGTATACTCGATGGTGTTACTCTTTAAAAACCATATTGTATTTTATGAATAGACTAAATTTTAAATAAATGATGGCCGCCGTTGTTACCATGGATACAGTTTTCGCTTATCGTGTTACACTTATACGAACATATAGTAGCACCGTCACATGTAATATTATATTATTACTTGTTTCACCAATGTTAAGTTCATCAGCTGAGCAGTACTTTAATATACGAGTTTAAATATATGATAAATTCAATACAAATATTCTTTATTTAATAATACGTATAATATTATAATCGTATAGATCATTCAGAAAAAAAAAAGTATTTCATTCATCGATTTAGACCTTTTTCCGCTTCCCTTCAATCAAATCTCGCTTTGTCCAACAACGTCAAGTTTATATCTCTGAAATTCTTGAGCCATCGACGTTTAGCCTGAAGCAATGATGCTGCAGTGACGCAATTTTTGAATAATTGTAATTGCAATGAAATTTAGAATCATATTTAAACTGTATATAAACATTATATATATGTTATAACACCAATGGTCACTGGTGTATAACTAAGTGTATAATTTCCAACTATTAGCTTAAATTGCTATAAATTTTATAGTGATTAAAAGGATAGGAAGCTAATATGCATATAGAGTTATAGATATTTAATACAATTTTTAAAGTCGATAAGAATTATTATTATTTATTGAAATCATTTTTCTTAATGTCACATTATTTATGATTTAATATCAATGTGTGTACAATTTTCTTATATATATATATATATATAATTTACGTAACATTTTAAATTCTACTGGAAATTCAATTGAATTTATGAAACTGCTAAAATCAGTTAAAACAAAAAAAAATACTAAAAAAACGAACATCGAATGAAAATGATAAATGTACCTGTTTAATATTGATTAATCGCTTCCCTTTTTTAAATAAGGAATTTTCATACATTTTTTTTTCTTTTCCACATCAAAACCTGACTCTTGTCATATACGAAAAGAAATATAAAGAAAAAAACTCAAGTAAAATAATTACACAATAATATTTACAATGCATTTTCTTAATAATAAATGCATCTTTCACACAAAATAATATATTGAATATAAATCACTGCAAATTGTTTATGCAGGCGTAAATTGTCTCTATCTTTTAATTAGGAATAGTGAGTCTTCAAGACGTCATATAATATAATAGGAAAAATGATTGAGTTATGGCATTTCAAAGAATGAATGAAAGGCATCGATATTAACTTTATCGTATTATTTAGCGATGGTTACAATTTATATATAGTTTTTATATTTCATGTTCAATAGTCGCAAGTACCCATATATAAGCGGTTATTATTAATAATAATGTAAAAATTTGTAAGCATTATTAATAATAAAAAAAAAAAAAACAAACTCGTATTATACATTCAGATCAAGAAATAATTTACAATATTAAATGGTGAAGTTTCCCATATAGATCATTTCAAAGTTATGATAATTAATATTTCCTATGGCCACTGAATATATGTTTACAAATTGAAATACCAGGAAATTGATTGTCCAATATGCTGGTTATATATGTTTTATTAATATAAATTATATTTTGGAAGACATATTGCAAATAGTTCTGGAATATGATAAACAAACTGATCAACCAAGCAATAGACAAGTAGGTGTTTTAACAAACCAAAGTTGATATACACAACAGTGGATAATAATTTATGTGACACCTACGTTTATAATTGAACTCATTTTGTCCCATAAAATATTTTTAAAGTATTATTTTAAAATTTATATTATTATATAATATAATTTTTTATATTTAGTAATATTTTCAGGTTTAATGTGTCAAAACGAATATGTATAAAATATCAGTAATTACTTAAATAATTGACATTGACTACTTTATAATTTAAATTTAATAAGATCATTAAAATTAATAAACCACAAATAATAAATTGTATCTTTGCTAGAGATAGAAATATATAAATTTTTCAATAATTAAAAACAATCAAATGGTAAAATTATTTTTAACTTTCAATTTTTTATTAATTTTTATGCCATAATTTATTACCAACTATACAAAATATTCGATTATATTTTGATCAAATTCCCATTGACATGGAAATAAAATTTAATTGTTAATATTACATTCACATTAAATATATCATAAATACATGAATCAAATAAATTTATGGTTTTATTACTTTTTCTGTTTTTAATTTCTTATTATATTTTATGATATGTTAAATAATATTTTATAAATAACATAAAAATGAATTTTATTTACATGAAGGTATTTTGAAAAAAAGAAAAAGGAAAAAATCACGTAATTATGTGTTTAAAATATGATATATTGGTCGTAGTTGTGCCGAAATATTTTTTCCTTAGCCATGCTCTCTTTTTATAACAATTACCCAATGCACTAGAATTTTTATGTTGGTGTTTTTATTTTCTGAAATTGCCAATCAAACTACATGTTTATAAAAATTAAAATATTTTAGTTTAGACCATTCTGTGTTATTGCATAATTACTTCTAATTATTGGTTTTATTTTTTTTTTAAATCTTCGACATAAACCGAATTGACTGTAAACAATTAAACAGATTCCCATATATTTTATCCATTAATTTCTTACCAATTAATAAAATAACACTACATTAACAAATTTTAATTAAAATGAAAATAAATAAGGCAATTGTAAATGGTAAAATTCTCAATTTTATTTCGCGTAAATACAATAATAAAAAGTTAAACTTTCGCCTGTAATTAGTCGTGCTAATTAATAGAAAATCATCATTAAATTATTCATTTTTATGATGAAGGATTTACATGTAAGTTACAAGATAAATACTGTAAGATTACACTTTTTTGTTTCGAAATAAAAAAATAAATTTAAGATAACATTCCAGTATTTTAATAATAATAAATTGTTAAGTTTGCATATCAATCGTAAATCTAATATCACGCTTTTACCATTTAATACATAACTCGGCTATTATATCGTTCATTTTCCTTGCATTTTTTCTATGTTAATAATGCTGATCTCTATAATATTTTTTTTTTTTTAAATGCTTACAATTATGTATATT
>JANSTX010043294.1:0-12492 GCA_027564355.1 Penthetria funebris | reverse complement strand
ACGCATGTTTTATAGATTCGTATTTTGCTGTCTAGTGACATGAACCTGTTTCTCCAAATGACGTCACCCTTATTCTTACTATTATTTTCCTTCTTTCTTGTTCGTTATTTTTTTAAAAAATTACACTTTTATTTCAGTTTTTTTTATTATTAATTTTTAATTTATGTGCCATGAATAAATTTTTAATTTACGCTTCAATTTAATGATTTTTTTTTTATAGTTAAATTTTATAGAATAATTAATGCGGGCGTATTTGTTGATGAATTCAATTTTCAATATTTGAAATGTTAATGAGTCAAAAATTCATGACTACAAATAAATATATTGCATAATAAACGAAACTGCATATAGACAAATGAGTCAATAGAAATTCGTATGTAAATGATGAAGATGTATGTATAGTTATAACTGATTAAATATGTAGGATAATTCGCCGACCTTAGACCTCACGAGATGTGACTGTATATGGACTTTCTACCGAAATATGTGAAATCAAGGCAAGGAAAATTCATTCAATTTAATAAAATTATATAATTTTGGTTTTATAACCGGAACTGAAAGGACGTCTTAAATAATTGTGTGCGAACTTTATTTTATATTTTTGAGTACAAGTAAGTTGATCTCTAATTCCGAAATATACATATTTATTTTGTTTTTGAGTTCTAGCACTTAGTCAATGGTGCACATCAACTTTAATATTGAAAGAGATTGATGTCCTACAATTTATTCGGTTACATATTTTGTTTACAGAACAATATTGCATATCTAATTTAGATCGTCACAATTACATTATATTACGTTCAATTACGTTCATATAGCTGCTTTTTGGTTCTAAATTAAACAACAACTGAATGCTTCTTCTTGTTTCCCTATTTTCGACTTTACATATTTTTAAATATTGAATGTAATGAATTTTTTGTCAAGTGCTGATATTAATAGGAACATCGATGTCTCACCATCAAGTTTTTATTTCAATATGCAAAGAACCTGTAACCATACCAATTGTTTTAAATTCTTTCTACCAAACATTTAGAAATAATTCCATAAAATCTCCGGCTTTCGATCATCTTGAATATTTGGTCTTAAAATACGAATACCTACATTATGTAATTTAAACATTTTTGCTTTTCAGGATAGACTGTATATTTTAGGATCTTAGAAATTCACAGTTAACTAATTTGTTTGTATGATGTGGTATAACGAGATTGACAAGTAACATTTGACATCTTTGATTTTCATCCTTGATCAATTGACATAAGTTATCATTTATTGTGATCAAGCTACCAGTTGCACTAAATTTTGTCACCGTATTTCTCGAATATCCACTTTAATCGAGAAGGTTTTCATGAAAATGAAATATTCTATTTACGATCATTAATTATATCTGTAGCTAACATTTAGTATCAAAATGTTATTATGTAGTAACCGTGTAGAGGAGATATTTAATTATATTTCCCATTCTCTTGTATTTATTTAGTTTGTTGTTTATATTATTTTCTTTATATATTTTTTTTTTTTAATGAATTTACATAAAATGCTTGTTTACATTATTGAATACAGCATTTCATTTAGTATAAAATGTACCTACAGGTTTTTCATTCGCGATTTATTGATTAAAGTTAATGTATTGAAAATGACAGTACACATTGACTATATGGCATGGATATTATTATAGACTTATAATAAATAGTTTTACAATTTTAATTGGTAAAATATTTACATTATAGTCATTGTATATGCTTCAAGATTTACAATATAAATTCCCTGACATAGGCAATTAATTAAGTACTTATATATGTGTATATTCATTTCTTAAGTTTCATTTTGTTCGCCCAGTATATCTCCTATATTAGTACATAGTGTCTGTCTACTATAGTAAGTACTCACATTATTTATAATAATCATTAACATATACAATAAGTAGAATGAATAAGGAAAAGAAGAAAAAGGAAAAATAAAAAGAAAAAAGGGAACGTGAGCTAACATTTCCCTTTAAACACTCACGAATTCAATAAATCACAGGTATTTTGCTGATGACAGATGATAATGTCCGCGAATGTGCTTCGAACCCACACCGAGACAATGGCGAGATCGTGTGTAGACTTTTTATATTAAATTTATATACATATTTGAAATATAAATATGTATATATATATATAAATATATATATATATGCATTAGCAGTGAGCGTAGGTGCTTGAAATGCTTAAAATTTCGCGGCGGCTGAAGAAAATGAATCCAGGAGATAGCCATCAGGAAGGCATTGTTTAAAAATGTTATTTATTAATGTGATTTTGATAAGAAATTACAACGTTTGAATGTAAGAAATTTTAAAATAAAAACAAAAAAAAAAACATTTTTATTGTTTCTTTGACAATATCACCTATGGAACATGAAATGAATTGAGTATTATGCTCATGTAGGTATAACATTGGATGGAACCATATATAATGCAAAAAAAAAAAAAATGCAAAAAAATTGCAGCAAAGTATATAAGATTTATACATAGCGTGTGCTTCTTTCTTAATTCTAATTTATATGAACCGATAATTTTGTCGTGTGCAATTTTTTGCTTGTTTGTTTATTGCATTTTTAAAGTTTCCAACACAATTTATTGGCTTGCATTATTTTTTTATTATATTCAATCTTTATATAAATTTACATAACATATCGTATCGCCTTTCAGAGACAGTAAATACGACTTTATATTCGAACTTATCTGCTAAACGTTTTAATGTTGCGTGAAATAATTCAATCAAAATGGTTTTAAATGATAATTTTCTAAAAGTCAATTTCAAATAAATCGCGTAAAGGTGGTCAAATTTTTTTTTTGGCATTTTGGTAATTAGTCGCTATATGCGATTATGCAGAATGGTGGAGAGGAGGTTTCTACAATAAATACTGAAATCCTACTGCATCATTATTAGCCATCTGTTTCTCATCTTTCTTGCCTTATTCCGTATTCAGAGTCGCCCCTTCTGCTCCTCAATCTATTAATTTTATTGTCTCACTCTCTGCATTTTGAACCATTGATAAACCAACAATTTTGAACCATAGATAATCCAACCTTACATAAATTTTTGTTTAGCTTAATCTATTTGAGTGATTATATTAGTGATGGATACAATTTTTAAACATTGCACAAATAAAATTGTGGCCATTTCCAATTTTATTATTGAAACCGGTATCTTCTAGTGCAACTGGTTCCTTTCCCACTAGCTAACAGAGTAACTTAAATCGTCTAAGTTTGAGAACCTCATTTCATGTAATAAGTTCAAAGGATTACTTTTTAAACGTTTACTGTTCTAATTTGGTTAAGATGTTTTTTCAACCAGTCGTCAAACATGACAGTACCATTATCTGTTTTTGCCTCGATCACACGCCATTGCATATATGTTTATCGTGATTAAAAACTATGGTTTAAATAATCTCGTCGGCCAATCCATTCGTTAGCCTTCTCGAGAATTGTACAAATAAATTTGTCGACATTTTCATGATTTCAGCTGTACCTACTTATAATCTGCAATTAATTGGATTTTTTTAATAATATTTCTTTAGAGCTGTCTGGATTTATTAAATTTAGCGTATTTAGAAGAAATCTCTAGATATTGCAATTTTCAAACATTGTTTCAATTGGGAACATCTTTATCTGACTATCTCGAATCATAAATCATAGCATAAAACCCACTGCTGTTTACTAACTGCTTAACATTTACATCTCGCACGACTCCAGTATCGATCTACATCTGCAATAGTATTTATAATCTTAAACTTTATTTATTCATTGTAGGACGTCAGATATACCAGTTTTACCATAACTTCCCCTTATAAAGAAAATCTTAAACATTTTCTTTCAATTTCTACCCTTATTCAAAAATGCCTGCAACTATATTTTCATTTAACTTTGTCAACCTTATAATATACTTAATTATACTCGTAAAAATATTTCCAAACAAGAAAAAAAATTTGTTTTAAATAATAAAACAAAAAAAAAATCATCAAAATACACAAGCCCAATGTAGTAAAAAATAAAAGCAGAAATGGAAAATTATGAAAATATATAAAAGAAAAATCCACCCTAATACCTACCTGTAACATACGACAACGATGTCAGTAGAATGTCACAAATAACAAGGGAAATGGGCTGTCAGTTGTCACAACAAGCTAACAAAATGCCAATGCAAAATAGAGTGACAGCAGAGGAAAAAATATTTATAAATTACATGGAAATAAAAAAAAAAAGAAAAAAGAAAACCAGAAAAAAGATAAACCCAGCGAAGCGGCATGAAAAGCAAATGAATGAGTGACACCAGACACATTTATACGTATGTGGATGTCTCCATATAAATTTTCCACATTATTTATCTTGACAAAAGCCTATTTTCTCCTGCTTTGCGTTTGTGAATACAAGAATGCGACTGTGTTATTATTAGGGGATGAAGATCACATATTTCTAATTTTCTTTTTACATCATTATTTGCATTGAGAATCTTTTGTCATCGTTACATCGCATAGGAAAATTAAAATGTTATATCTGGTGGCGTACGTCAATGGTGTTTTACTATATTAATTGAAATATATTATTATGAAGAAAATATCTCTTATTTTAAGTTTTAAAAAATTGTACAGCTATGCGTATTTAAGTGATCCAACCGCCTAATTGCATAATCTTTTCTTATAACTCACAAATATTAATTACAAGTAAAAGCTATTGTTATAAGGGATTACATCTGATAGCATACGATTTAGTATTAACCTTGATCATAACTGCGGATTTAATTTAATTACTACTTAGATCAGAATCGCTAAATCATCTTTTTATTTAACTGGATTTTAAAGCAATTTGAGTTTTGGTATTATTCAAGAGCCCTTGAAAGTACTCAATGCATTTTTTTTCATTTCTCGGCATCATTTGAGATTGACAATCTTATCCAGATTAAATTATATGCTTGATTTAAAGCACTATCTGGTTTTTGTACTTGTCAGATGTGAAGATTCTCTCGTGATGTTTGAATTTATAGCGTATTGTTGCAATTATGCAATGTTTTAGAAAAAAATTAGGCTTTGCCAGAAGTTCAGTTTTAATAACTTAACTGCCTAGTTGATCATAATAATATTTGTGTAATCAGATTTAAGTTGGTATGTTACCTGTTTCATTGTGACACATTGATCCTCAATAGTTTTTGTGTAGACACGTTAACAGTGATACGATAGTTCAAGAATTGTTCTAACATTTAACATGTTCCAAATAGTCATTGATTCGAGGCCATTTATTTGCGTGGCTGCATCTATCTAGATATTAGTTGAATTGGATAATATTTCCAAATTGGGCTCAAAAATGTACTCAATTAAATGTAAGAAATTATTGATCTTGATGAGGTGATGTTAGCTACTCTATCCATTCTTAGCTACTATTATGCGCTCAAATGCATTTATAAAATAATAAAAATTACTGAAAACATTTGTACATATAATAATTTAATGGTGTTGATTATGTAAAATGAGAAAATCAGAAAAATAAAAACGAGATAAATAAAATAAACGTGATCTATGCTAACTAGTGTTAATATTACATGCATTTCAAATTGAATGCTATTACAGAAAATCGTGTCTACATTTTAATATATAAAATATTCAGACAATTATCACATTAGAATTCATGTAATGCAATTTTCCATTTAATGAGAAGTTACATTTTAAATGAGATTCAATAATCAACTTTAAAAGTGAATTCGATTTTAAATTTATCTATTTTTTCTCTTACGTTGCATTCATTGTGCATTCGCTTTTCTTTGTTCCTTGAACGTTACGATGCATATTTTAGCTGCAAGTTTTATCTTTGGCTATGTACAAGAGTATATCTAATAGACGAAATAATATTATCCGATTATTATTATTTCATCATCATACTTTTCATTGTTTAAAACAAATGCAATCCTTGTATAAACATAACAAAACTCTTGATGCATCCCATTATGCATATTATACTAATATGAAAATCTTAATAAATTCAATTTTCTTTTATTGTATTTTATATATAGAATAATAATGTGAAGTCGAGAGACAATGGAATTTACAGAATATAAGATTTTATAAAAAAAAAAAAATCATGTCATCTCCTTTAATACGCCAAACACGGTTCATCCTTTCTTTATCATTAATGTGGCGAGGTTAATTCAAATTTATCGTTAGAAAGTCAATAAAAGACTATATTACACTGAAAATGCATTAGAAAATTTCAATATTATGAGTTCGATTTTCTTTATTTACTTTTAACCATTTCGTCACTGCAATATTTTTTAACAATTTGTGAGGGTTCCAATTTTGATGTTAGGCGTAGAGGCTAAGATTATGACACTAGAAATACACTGAAAAATTACCCGAAATTAAATACACAAAATCTGAATCATGATATTGATACATTCTTTATTTGGAAATTTGGTAATTCATGATTGTGCAGTTTCACTCAATAGAAATGTCATCAGGCAACTACAATACGCGATAATGGAATATAATATTAATATTATTATGATTAATATTAATGCAATGCCATCCATACGGTAATACTTTTAAAAATTTGTGTGCTGTGTTATAAGCACCGGTGTTCCTAACCAACCTTTAGTTGTTTTAATGCGAATTTAATTTCACAACGACTTTCAGTAGAACTCCTAAGCCATCTTCTTATTCCTGAATTTTGAGTTTGTACCACTTGCCATTTTGTCAATTTTAGCATTGTTAAAAATAATTGTATAATAATTGTAATAAATACTTGGTAAAGGATTATTAATAAAATTGCTGTACCTATACATATAGAAAGGTTTCTTTCAAAATCCATACTAGAGGCCACATTTCTTTGATAATTTTGAGAACAATTTTTTGTATCATTTCGTTCATAAGTCCAAATTTAAATTACAACCATAATTTGGGCAGGTAACAAGCACTTCAATTATGTGTACCTTTCACGATCGAACACTCCTTTGCATCTAAATGAAATCATTATATGCATTTGTCATTGTCAAACAAATCATGTATCCAATATAAATACGCATTCATTTTACTTTAAATAAATTAATCCTGTAATGATAATTTGAATTTAACATTCATGCACAACACGACGTGTAGGTGCTAATAAAAGACTAATAAATTCTAATTAGCAAAGGTAATTTAATATATTTAATAAGCCTTCAATTTTTTTATAGTTGTTACATTTATGGTATATATAATTCTTTACTTGTCAACCATAATATTGTGACAATTTAAGATTGGAAAATAAATTGAAAATAATCTTTGTAAGATTAACATTTTATTTGTATTTGTAATGTTCTTTATGTCTTCAGAACCTATTAAAACATGTTAATAATATTATGAAATAATTATTCTAAACTAAACTCCATACCTATATTTGATGCAGCCTACTAATTCACTGGTAACAACAAATCTCACGACATAACATCTTAGGATTAGTTTAATTTATGAGTTGTGTATTCGTATAAACATACAATAAATTATATGGTGTCGTCTTAAAGTCAGACATTGCTAGGGTAGAATATGAGAGTATTAAAAGTTTTAAATTACCAAAAGAATTATAATATGTAATGTTAATGGGTTTTACTGGTGTTCAGAGCATTTTCATATATAGTTATAGAGTATAGTTGTGCTGAATTACTTATAATTAATCATAAACATTCTTGTGATTCACATTCATCAAGTAAACACACTCAATATATTTATAGTATTTTAAAAATTCAATAGAAACTATAAATCTAGCGTAGTATATTCAAAGACAGTGTCTATATCGCTAATCGTCCATGATGTATATTTTCACTAAGTCAATATATGTAATTGTCTACGATATGTTTTTAATTTATCTCAAAATTATATGCTTAAAGTTATGCTCTCCTGATACAAATTTTCAAACTTAAGAAAAAAAGTATTTATTTTAACAAATTTTTAATACTTGTATCAGGTATACATAACTTGGTTATTTTTATGAATATGCAATTAAAAACTGACAGGTATGCGGAATGATTTTATTTACAGATTGACTTTATTTACCAGTTCAATTTGGCAGAAGTATTAAAATTATATCACAGTTCATGGAATAGGATACTGTATTGTATCATAAAGATGTTGCATAACAGTGTTACAGATTAATGAACTTTCAGCATGATTTTAAGAAACAGTTTGAGATCTTATATTGTTTGCCTAACAAGATCTTTAGGTACTCAGTTTGATCATTTCTGTATAACACCTGTTGTGATATTATTAAAAAAAAAAATTTAAAACCTGTAATTGATAATATGACAATAGTTTTCGTCTGATTGAAGTTTTGCTTTCACCAGTTGTAATTCTCAGTCAGCAAATAAAATATTACCGCTGACATTTTTATAGATTTGACGGCATGTGATTTTTGTGTATCCTCGTTTTGATCGCCTGACACATTAAATTCATATAGCTGATTTGTATCGCTAGATTTGGTAATAGTTAACAACTTTCTTGTTTTTAGTTTTGCTATAGTTTACACATTTTTAAATTGTTACCAGAACGAGTTCGCTTTGAGATGTCGAGCGATTTAACAAAGAAGCGTTGAGTAGTCTACAATGTAGTCGTCAAAATAGTAGGTGCAACTATTATTAGCCTAGCATTACAAACGAATAAAGAAACGTTTTTTATAAGTGTAAAATAAAATGTGTTTCGAAATTATTTTCAAGCCACTTCAATACTATATGGTAAATTCGGTAATTTTATAGCCATTATGCATACATTTTATAGCCATTATGCACATATTCATATTCTAAAGCAATCAATTAGATAACAATATATGTGCCTTCGGATGCTAAATAACACATCTAGACGCATATACGAGTATATACTCTATACTATTATGTACATTATATAGGTACTTATAGAATTAATAAATTTATGTGTAGTTTCCTCACTTAAAATTCATTACACTAACTAAAAGTGTTACTTTGGTCCCCATTATTTCTAATTTATTTATTACTTAAAATGTATCCAATTCCAAGTTTTTATAACCCAATGGGTATTATGTACTCGTATACAAATATATAAAATGAGTATATTACTAAGTCTTCTGCTTCAGCTTTAAGTGTAAAACTTATGTGATGACTTAAATACCGACGACATGTGCATAATAAATTACTAAGAAAATGGTTTTTGATAATAAAATAACTAATTTGTTTACAACTAAGAAATGATAGAGTTTTGAAAAAAGAGTGAGACTAGGAAATTTATTTTTATTATGCCATTTAGTTTTTGTATTATGTCGTTTATTTTCCTTTAGCTTATGTTGCTTGGGGTTTTTTTTTTTTGTTTTTATTATTTTTTTGTTGTCTTATTTTCTATCTCTTGAAACAATAAATTTTTCTTAAACCAGATTTTTATAATAAAATAGTAAATAGTATGTTATTCTTGTATAGTTTAGTTAGTTGTTTTTCAAAAGAAAATTTATTGTTTATATACGTTTTTACTAACCCACTATGTCACGGCTAATTGTAACTTTAACATTTACATAAGTACAAAATTTGTTTTCTCTATTCGGTAGTTACTTTATAACTATTATAAAACAGAGGAAAACATGGTTTTAAATTTTTTTAAATACGAGAAAAGGCATTACAAAACTTTCCTGTTCTTGGTCTTTGGTTTTTAAAAACAATATTGTTTTTTGTTACATGTAATTTAATGTCTCTTATAAGTTATAAGAGTATAACTTTGGATAAGTTATAATATTTTAACAAAGCCATTTTAAAATTTAATACATTGTTCATTTTTTGTTATGATCACGACGCATTTTAAGATTTGCATGTTGAATAATTTTATTATAGGCATTGTGGTATGGAATTGAGGTAATTAATACCATATACCACACATCATGCCATTTTTTGAATAATAAATATTAATTTTTTCCATTGTTTTAAATTGCATATAAACTGAATGAAATTTTCTAGATGATATTTATGAAGAGTAGGCATTATTATAATGATGGTTTACTGGATATAATGAAATTAGGCTTCTGTATAGGTGCTATTGAGTGTTTTCAATTTAAACATATGAAAATCTATAGCTTTTATCCGATAAAATGATCATTCAACAATTTGAATTGGCAATATATCTTTTGAAAAGAAGAAAATAACTGTAGCTAATCACCAAATTGGAGGCAATTAGTAAAAGAGAACATTCACACATAAAAACATCATCCTCATCAAATATGGAAATGATCCGTTTGATACTGATAGTATTAAAAACAAAACTAGTATAGAATGATGACTGCAAAATCCTTATAATGTGTTATGATATAAGTGCATAGTATAATATATATATTACTCGTGTTTCTGCATGCCTGATACGAACTTGAATTTTGTTATTTTAAAAACATAAAATTTTTTCAATCCATAATTATGGGAGCCTAGTATGTACTCCAAAATTTACTCGATAATGTAATTAAACCATTTTGTAACTGGTGAACAGAAATAAGTAATGCAACCATATCGTAAAATAAATGCTTGAAATAAATCGTACTACATTTTCCTGATATAGTTGCTCGCCTGATACGAATGTTGAATTCAAGCTATTGATTAATTTTCCATAATTTTGGCGATAAAAAAAATATTAATAAATTTGTCAACAGAATATTCAGGTTCGGAATATTTATTTTATTTGAAATACCAAGTGAGCAGAAATCATAGAAATAGTATCAATTATTGTCACTATAATTAACCGCAACGGATTGACTGATTGACTAATTACTATTTTTTGATTTTGACCAATAAATTATCAGTATCAAACAAATTGAGAAATTTATCACTGAATATTAAGTTTTGTCATTTCTGCTCACCTAATATATTATATGTGAACAATGAGTTATCAGGCGAACAAGTTTTTGTAACAATTTGTTCATGTAAAATAGCAGTGAAATACAAAACACTATCAACTACTGATGCAATATGTCTACCATTTTTCCGTCTAAAATCTTTAGTTCTAAAACTAATAATCCTTAAAAGTGAAAAAAAATTCTATATATAAATAATTAACAATGTCACATAATTTTTCAACCAATTTAAATTTATTTTGACATGACATATTATGCATTTATTATATGACCCCACAGTACGATGACAGATGTCACTCTTCAGTACATAATTTTGTGTCTATCCAATGTCGCTTTGGGCTGAATAAAATATGTATAAATGTTATAAAATATATGACTGACTGACTAACTGACTGATATGAACATAGATTTTAGAAAGCAACACTATTTCATTTTAGAAAGACTAAACAAGTAATAAGTCTATAGATATACATATCATTATAATATACCATATACGATGATGGTAGGTATAGCAGAACATAAGGGTGTAACAGTTGACATAAATTATAATAAGGGTAATAATGAAATAAATCACAGAATTTAATAGGTATTTTAATGATGGTAGATATTTTGTTCGGTCACATTGTACTCGCACATAGTTAGACATATAAATAGGGAAGGATATTATTTTTCTTTTTTTTTTTTTTTTAATGTATAGTTACATTGTGCTTAGGGGAATGCAAAGAGTGAGTCTATGCCACCTAAATTTACTAGTCAAATACAATAGATTTATTATTATATATATGAATTATTAATTTACCATATATTATTATCATTATTTTATTAAATATTGAAATGGCATAGCAAATTATAGTTCTATGGAAATGTGGGCACATACAAAATTTGATAAATAATGACCTATAATTTATGGTGAAAATCTTGTAAATTGTTCATGTACTCATTGTATTGCGTAATTTGTACATATGGTTAAAATATGTAGATATTTTTCTCTAAATTGACGAAGACTTTTCCATTGTTATGTAATATTTTCAACAGGAAATTCATTATATTATTTAAATTAATTTAAATTTCATGTATTGTCACATGTCCAATGTGCCAATTGTAAGTGAATTTTTCTACTGTCACTAAGACTGCATTAAATAAAATCAAAACAATGTGAATTATGTCATTGTTGAATAATCAATTTATAATTTTCTAATTTTAATTTTAACCTGCATCAATCTATCCATAGAAATTAGCTGATTAGAGATGCCGATATAGTTTTAATAGTTGCATTATATAATTGAAAACTAAATTTTTTAAACAGAAATCACTAGCAACCATCCAAGCAACTATCTCTATCACATTCAATTCAAAATAAATAAAAACAAGCAATCAAACACAACATGGCAAAATCAATAGTGAATAATCATAGAAATCAAAAGAATTAAAATAAATGTGGTCCATCTACAGTAACTCAAATGGCAATCATTGAAAATCAATATTACTATAAATATTAATACTAATATTAATCTCAATATTAATAATAATATTAATACTAATAACATTAATATTGATATTAATATTAATATTAGTATATTAATATTAATAATAATATTACTATTAATTTATTAAAATATAAAAATATTAATGTAAATATAAAT
>JANSTX010043250.1:0-12495 GCA_027564355.1 Penthetria funebris | reverse complement strand
TCATGATTTATTTTATACATACAATTAATAAAATAAAAAATAATATCAGATTTAAATGATTTTTTTCTATGGCTTTCACGCCACTATTTATTTGAGGTTTAGGCGGATGATTAAATATAATAATTAAAATATTATTTTAATTTTTAGAATTTTTATCAAATTCGTCAGTCGGTTTAGGCAGTGTAAAATTTCGTTATTATTTCATTAGCAAAGAAAATAAATAAAAAAAAAATAAAATCCTTCATGTTTTAAATAATTATTTACATTTAATCATCCTGTTAAAATATTATTCTCAAGTCTTTCATTAAGTGTGATACAATATTAAATTGAAATAAATTAAAAAGTGTGAATGGTATTGTTATATGGTTTCTTTTTTATTTTAAATAATGTTCCTATTCATTAAATATTGAACAATATTTCCTTCATATGATCACCATGACTATGTCACACAATCACACCTATTTGGAGGACATTTATAATAAAAACTAAAATAATCTATGTTTCTACATAAGCAATGTGGAATATTCATCCGTTTTGAATATAGCTTAAATCCAGTACGTTTGCATTCCGGACAATTTAAAAAAATAATATTATTTTTTTAAAAATTAATAAAATCCATGTATACACAAATAGTTATAATTGATGGTATAAAAAATTGGTGAATAATATTATTTAACAAGTGCCTATATTGATCAAAATTAATAAGTAAATTTAAATCATATATTTTTGTCATTTAATTGGTTATTTAAGTGACTAACTAACAGACAGGGGTAAACACGTTAACACAAATATGACTATTACTATATAATATTGTGTAAATGTGAATTAATGTCTCATTACTAGGTATTGGAAACTATGAATGAGGATCGTTACACAGCACATTGCACACTTTTGGTGTACAAGAGGTGACGATGAAAAAATTAAGTGAATTGTATTTAATTTATTTTCTGATTGTCTTAATGAACAATTGACTCTAAACTAATAATATGCTATTTAATTCAACATAATATATAACGGTAAATAGATTAATATTTCAAATTGTTATGACTATGAAAGCGGGTTGATAACAAAGGTAAAAAGTAAACAAGAAATTACTTTTTTTTTTTTAAAAAAAACCAATTTTATTTAGTTTTCAATATATTATTCTTTAAACTCGTATACAATGCGTTTACAACGATTTCCTATATCGGAATAATACTATTCATTTCAGTCTACAAAATAAGCGTTTGTTGCGTCTTGAATTTTGAATTTTATTATTTATTATTTAGTGATTAGATGAATGTGATTTTGAGCGAGTATAAACAAACACAAGACCCTAATGAAATTTATATATTGAAGATTTTTTTGTGTACATTTGTAATAAAGAGTGTTGGGATTAAGGAGAGGTTGAGGAAAATGTTTAAGCAATAGTATGAATATGGGAAGCTGAAAGTGACAACCACTTGTCAGATATCATTTTGCTTATTAAAATTATTACAAAATATTGCCCTTTATTAGACTTCTTTTTTTTTTTTTTTAATTAAATAATAATGAATACAACGTTTTGGTGAGCTTAAAGAAAATTGTCAATAACAGTTTACATCACAGAAATTAAATTCAATTAAACATTATTAGAATTTAAAAGTAAACCCCAAAGTAGGTGAAAACGTGGAAACGAAAAACAGATAGAAAATTCTTATCATAATGTAGATATTAGGGCTGTGACGCGATGTAACTGAATATGTTGTATCTTATTATATAATATTTTATAACCAAAAACATATTTTTAAAAATAATCAAACATTTTTTTAAATTCTGATCATGCGAAGGATCACTTTTATTTTCGCAAAAACGGACTATGTTCTTTAATTTTCTAATTCAACTATATACAGGGTTTATCAGTATTACTAATCAAAAATGGTGTAGTTCCGTTAATTATAATTCTTTTTTATTTAGTTTAACAACGTTGCACAATGAACGAATATCAGCCTAAACAATTTGTTGCCATTTCCGACTATTTACGTACTATAATTTTTTTTTTTGTTAAGCATTAAAATGGGCTATTTCGAGTAATCGATTGCATGTGTATATATAAGACAATGGAACAATGAAATAAATTGTGGAACATCATTTTGAACAAAATGATTGAATCAATGAGTGTTATAGGATACCGAATCTTATTCGAATGTCTATATATTTGAATCAACTTCTTTGTGTCTCATTTAGCTGATCATTTGCATAGTACAGTAAAGATAGCAATCCTTTAATATTGTACATATTGTACTTAACTTTAACCTTATTCAGATGATTGGAATGAATTTCTATTGTTAATCTAGGCGGATCATGTATGATTATGATACAATTTTAATGATTATTAAATGTATTTTTAATCTTCGATACGGTCAAGAGTTTCTACTATTCGTTCTTTCCAATAGCAATTATTTTAGTATATTTAAATATTTATTTATGGTTCATATACTTCAATTTTTATGATATTATAGTGATATGTTAATGTTAAATACCAGCCTGACAAGCTAATTAGTTATATAATCAATGAAAATTCTTAAAAACTATAACTTACCTTAACTGTAATTATTCCATCCATTAAAAATTCAAATTTAAGCGGCAAACTAAAAAAAAAAACAAAATTGTTTACAACAATTAAATAAACTCAAATACTATCAATAACTATAGGATTGAACATTTTTAAAATTGAAATGATTATCACAGTAATGTCTTAGCGAGAAAAATCCTTTTATAATTAAGCAAATTATTTATCAAATTTTCTGTTTTTTTTTTTTTTGTTTTTTTGACAATTATTTAAGCAAATTTAAACGTAAATGTGTTATGAACTCTGTATCTATATCACGCCCAATCTGTTGGTGATAACAAATACGACTACAAATTTTATTTGGTGTGATAACAAGTCAGCATTTTAGAATTATCATTTACCTGTAACGCAAATGTGAAATAGCGATAGAATTATTATTATTATTTTCTACATGAAAATACAATTTATAAAACTTGAGCTCCCTGAATCATACGCAATATTAAAAAAATCTAACAGAAAAGAATAAAATAAAACAACTGATAAGAAAGGTAAATAATAAAGAGGAAAATATTGTTTATTAAGATAATATTTACATAAATGCATATGGATAAACTTATATGTGTCTACATATATTAATTTTCGTATATAGTAAAAGTTTATACACTGAAATTTATCATAAATTTATTATTATTATGTATTTCGAATGTATTCCCATTTATAAATATTTAAAATTGCGCCATTTTTATCTGTAACCGGTGCTAATTGTACATAGATGGTGTACATGTATACAATTGGTAATGCAGATAATTGTTGAGTACGTTTCCAATTTAATTTATGTTGCGTACACATTTATTTGTTATTACACTCTACTAAAATATTCAAATGTATAACTGGATAATTATAATTGATCCTATAAAAAAAAAATATAGTTATATGATGTTACATATATATTTAAGACTGAAAATTAACATCATAATGCCATTCAATGCACCCTCGTAAAGTGTCAGATGATGATGCTAATGATATATACTACTTAGGTGCATTAAGTTGCATGCAATGTAACTTTGTCGTTTCTAATATGCATGTAAAATCAAATCTGAAATTAAATTTACAAACTACCAAGTGCTTTCAATTTTGACCAATAAATATATAAGTGCTTATGTAGTTATGCTTTACTAATATAGATCTTCAAAATTATATAAATAAGCATTGATTTTAACAAATCTTTAATGCTTGGACCAGGAAAACATAACCTTATGCTGGTGTTGTATACAAATAAAAAGTTAAATACTAGCAGGTAATTTCTATCCAAATTACTACTACACTATAGATTCATGAGTCTATATATATATACAATCGTCCATGAAATATATTCTTTTTTGTCCAATAACTATACTTGATTGTGTAGTTATGCCCTCCTGTTATCGTTCTTCAAAATTATGTACAAACATTGATTTTAACCAATTTTTATTACTTGCATCAGGAAAACATATTTATTTTATAGTAAAATGTAGCAAACTATGAATAAAAACACATATACTGCTACAATGTAAAAACATTATTTTTTAGAAAAGTTCAAAACTTTCAAATCTACATTTTCTAGTAGTTATATGTCGGTTATGTTTAAAATAAAATATAATAAAATATACAATAAAATTTCTAATCGAAAATTGAATTGAATTTGCATGAAGGCACATGCAATTATGTACATTAAATAATTTAAATATTACAAGTATATAAATTTTATTAAAATTATTTTACAATCTTAGTTCCAATATTCGAATCTCATTAATCGTTCGTTTCCATCAATGTGGTTTTAAATTCGAATCGAGTCAATGATAATTTATGTTCCGATTGTTTTCCGAAATTTCTAGTATTATTTAATTTTTTATATTCCTATTTTAACATGACCGCCGCCGAGTTGCATAAAATTACCAACCGATTCTAATCTAAATCTTCAAGCACGAATGTGATCGCTGATGATAATATACAAAAATTCTATATAATGATAATTATACCATTAGATTCAAAAATAAATTAAATGGACTACAATCTGCTTGCAATGACTTTTTTGCCATTGACATGACATTACAAAAGTAAATTAATTTAATAAAAGCAATATTTTATAAAGAATTTTATTAAAATCAAAAATTTTAATTTCTAATGTTTAATCTTTGTCGTACTAATATCAAAGTTTTAACTTCGACTTCTTTATGTATATGCAATGAATTCAATTTTTGAATCAGCTAAAGCAGTAAAGTTTTCAATATTATTACGAATTTTGTTTTTTCAATTTTTTTTTAATTATTTGATAGTTTACCATATTCTGTATTTCATGTTCTTAGTGGTGTGCTAATTTGTAATAGCAATTCTTGTGTCAACAATAATCTTTTACTTTTATTAAAGTATTTTTAGTGTTAAAAAATTGACGTTTTGTAAATTTAAAACATACATAAATTAATTTCAAATTGAAGTCAATAAAAGAAAAGCTTGTATATGGAATTCAAATTTGTTGTAACCGGAAGTTAAAGCTGAATTCAAAATTAATTGCAGTTTACCTAAAATTTTGTTTTAAAACCTATTGGTGGAAAACGGACATAAATAATTCGATGGTTAGAATATCACTAAAAGAGGATTTATTTTAGAAATATTTTTACATGTTGAATTTCTAGACACAATATTATATTGTCTTATATTGTCAATACATAACATAGAACTTGATCTACTAGTTTTTGTTAATTGAAGCTTACCGATATGAAATAGTGTAAATTTCGTACATTGAATTCCATATTGTCGAAACTAATCTACAGATGATGAAAGATAATGTCGACAATTATAAAATATTTATTATTTTAAAATAATTATGTGAAAACTATTAATAAAATAAATTTAAATAATTTATAGCTTACATAATAACATTTTAATTGTATATATACAAAATTTTTACAAATAAAATACAATACATTATTTTAAAATATATAATAAATTATAATTAAAAAGTGATTAAAATGAATAATAATTTAAAAATATAAAATAACACAATTTATTTAAGAGAAATTCCAGAAAAGAGAGCCCTTGTAGGAGTATTATCCTGCTTTTATTATTGTAAAATGTCACAATTCTTAATTATTTAGTTTCTAAAAGTCTTAATTTATTGAATTAGAATTTATTATTTATTTTGTTAGGGGTTTTTTTCTGTTTTTTTTTTATTGATAAAACGAAGTTAATTTACATAATTTTTTTTTTAAATATCATTTACCAAAAATTAAAAATTTTCTTTTAGCTCATTTAAATGCTGTAACTGAAATATTGGTAAAAACCTATTACATTATTTAATGATTAGATAATCACTCTAAATTTATTATTATATCGTCTTTCTAAAAATATTTAATATGAAAAAGTTTCTTTTAAAAATTATTTTAATTTAATTATAAATATTAATGTGACATTTTCGTATTATTTACACTTTAAAATATTATAGAAAGTACATACTTAAAATATTAAAATTATTGAATTACATTTTAATTATCCTTTTTTTATTATTTCTTTTCTAAATTATGGAATTGTAAAATAAAAAATAATTGTTATAAATTATGAAATAAATATTATTAAAAGGATTTAAATGGGCTTATTGCCATAATTTTTTTATCCATTTTTAAAAATCTTAAACAATGAATAACTACAAAATTACTCGTATAAAATTTAGTTTGGAAACTAAATTGCATGTACCCTATACAAATATTATTTACATTAGCTATATAATTAAGAACTTAAATATATGTTAAAACATTATTATTATTTAAATTTATGTTTAGTAACTACACACTTAAATGCTGGTATCAGTTGTAAATTATAACTGTTGATATTAATGATATTCTTATATTGTCGTAATCTGAACCTTTACGCCTCGAGGTTGCATAGGGCGTCATTACGATATTAATTTGCAAAAAATCTTAAACTTAAGATTAAATTGCATACTAATTTATTTATTTATCATCATTGCATTTACGATCGAAATAGATATGGAATTTGACGCAATGATTTCACAGAAGATCTTACAAAAAATCTTTTAATACAAGATATATAATGTGCGAATATTTTTCATTAGGTTGCTGAAAATTTATTCCATATGTTTTGAATACCGGCGATTATTGACATAATATTTTGGAATTTGATTCTTTTGGTGCTTTCGAATATTGCTCATGCCAGGATAGTTTGGGTAAATTAAAAAACCCATGATATCAATCGTATTTGTTTGTATTTTAATTTGTTATTTTATTCAGGAGCATTTTCAATGTTGCTATTACACTGTTCTTGTGAACTGTGGTGAGAACTTTTGAAATTGATAAAATTATAATGGATAAAGTCTAGTGTACACCTATCGTGTACGTGAACATTAATTAGTGGTAACATATTTTTTTAGCATCGTGAACAAATGACGAAAAAAAACCAATTACAAAATATGAATTTAACGTTTTGCGTTCACGAAAGGAATTACTTATAAATCAAATTAGCTAACATACATTTGTTTATACTATATATAATGATTATGCAATCAAGAAATTGATAACTATACTATCGCATACCATATTAAAATTAGAATTAAGTTTAGGTTTAAGATTTTATGATATTGTTTTTAAAATGTAGTAAAAGAATTTGAAATGAATTCATTGAAACTTCAACTTTAATTCATATACTTATATCTCTATATATTTGTTATTGTATATTAAAGAATTGGCGAGATGATAACGATTTTTTCTTAACAATTTGAAATAACACAAAAAATTATTCATGAAAATGACTATGTGACAAAATTGTCAGTCAATAATTATGTTTAATTCAATTTCAAATTTATTTAGACAAGAATACAAATACATGCATATGCTCAGGCGTTCAAGATACACAAAATGTTACACTATTATCAGACGAAGAAAATAGAATTGAATCGGTCATACACTGAGGCGTTCTCTGAATGATATCGTAAGATTGCGCTGAATGAAATCTTCAGGATAGTAGAAGAACTTATCAGCCAAAAATAACGTGGCGAAGAACTGTCAGTGGTAAATTATGGAGTAACGTAAAGGAACTGACCAGAAATCGTCAATAATTGAAAAGTAGTTCGTTGATAATCTATGCTTCCGTATGGAGTAAAGATCGAGATAATGATGTTAAAGTAATTCATGCAGTATTTATCACAGTAAAGAATAATAAAAGTTATAGAATACAATACCATTCAAAAAAGAAGAGGTGTGTTTAAGGCGTAAGAGTCTAGTTAATGCCTTGTTGTGAAATAAATAACAGCATTGTACTATGCAATTAGAAGGAATATGGTATTTGTATTAATAGCTCTTTTCTGTGTTGCAAATTTATAATTACAATTTTTGCAATTGTATATTTAAATTAATGATAACCTATTACTAATATAGTTTGTTACTAATATTATCAATTAATCCAATTCATGTTTATTAACAACTGATGGTCTTCTACTAAGTAATTCTTGGTCATCATCATCATCGGATGATGTTTGATGATGTGATTGATGTAACTGTTGTAATTGTTGTTGATGTTGTTGCTGTTGATGATGATGATGTTGTTGTTGTAGCTGTTGGTGATGATGCATTTGATTATGTGTTAAATGATTATCATTATTATTATGTAAATTATGATCATTGGAAATATGTGACGGACTCATCATGCCGTAATAAATATTTGTTGGTGAATCAACATGATTATATGCTGTATATAAACCATATTCACTTTGATGTTGATTATTTGTTGTTGATGGTGATGGTGATGGCATATTCATGTATTTGACAACATTATACTTATTTTTAATATTAATATTATTATTATTATCATTATTATTATTATTATTATTATTATTATTATTAATAATATTGCTACTTAAAATTGATGTAGGTGAAGCTGTTGCCGTTATTGGCGATGGGATTTGTGTATAAGAGGGTGATAATGAATGATGTGTTGATGGTGATAAATTATGTTGTGGTGAGACACTTGAATGCATTATCGGTGGCATTATGTCATTGCCAAGTTTTACAAAGTCATTCGATTCTATACAGGACACATCAGTAACGGATGGTAAAATTTTATCATCAATATCATCCATTGTATTAGGAATTGTTGAACGACTTGTTGAATTTATATGCTGACCTGACACAGTTTGTATTGTACGTAATTCTAAATTTAAAGAAATAAATGTATATATTATTGATGTTAATAGTTTTGTATGAAAAATCAATTTATTACCTTTTCTGGCTTCCTGGATAATATTGCCTGATGAAATCTTTCCAGTATGTCCAATGCTATTCTCATTGTTGAGACTGGAACTTTTACTACCCTTTGGTTTTCGCTTTCTCGTCTATAATTTAGAATTACAATAATTATTAATTTGAATGCAGTATAATTTATTTCTTATATTAAGTCCGCACAAACAATGGAGGAAACATTCAACGAAATGATGCACAAAATTAATGAGCTAGAAAAGACTAAAATAGTATCCTTGCAAATAATTATTACAGTAGATAGTAGCCGTAAAAAGAATAAATAAGGGAATACAATAAATGTGTTTTTAAGACGTAAAAAACAGGTTACAAAATCCACCATTTACCGTACCAATATTATAAATTTAAAGCGGGATCGATGGTAATAGTTAAAGAGAATATCAAAAAACATATGAAGAACCGAAATATGCGCGACTAAAGCAATATAATCAAATGACAACATCTTATCAAAAGTTACAACAGAAATTAGAATAACCATCAATTCGAAAAACTCTCCATATTATGATCAAATCTCTGGAATCAAAAAATTAATAGAAAGACTTAACTGGAAAGGAAATGTGCACCGTAGTACAATTATAATTTAAAAATACCGATAGTAATAAACGCTATAAAGAAATTGGCTCAAATACGAACAACGTATGCTGATGATCAAAACTGATGCCGCAACTGCTAGAATACACTAGTTTAAAAGTGATCTAGTGCAGCGAAATTATAAAAATTATAACTAAATTGAATAAATCTTTTGAAAAAAAAATATAAATATACATAATAATCTTCAATATAAGCGTGATTTTACATTAGTTTTTATGGTCAATATTCAGTTGACACAGTTTAAAACACTACTTGATATGTTCTCATATCCATGTCATTGATGTTATTACTTTAATAATTTAATGAAATTATAAAAAATTTCGAAAATATTTTTTTAAATTGATAAAAGTTTCATCAGATTAAAAACAGTTCAGAGAGTATCAATATTAATAAATGTTAGTAATAAAACACTAAATATAAAATACCTGTATTGTATCTTTTTTCATTGCAAGTGGTCGATGCACACTATGTAATTTATAGTATAATCCACAGGCATTACATACGGGTTCCCCAACTTGATTACGTCTCCACAATGATGTTTGGGTTGTGTGACAATTTGAACAGGAAAGTCCAACACGTCGAGAAGCGCTCTATATTTTAATTTTATTTGTGAAGAAAATAATATTATTTTAAAATTGTAAGTCTTAAACTATAAAAAGATTGTTTAATATTATAAAAAATTTAAAGTGCACATTTTGTACTGTTCAAATGTTTCATATAAAATTTTTTTATGCATTTAACTGTTCTATTCTGTACATAAATTAGCATAATATAATTTTTAAATTTTAAATTTGTTGCTTTATACGTCAATTAAAAATAACGACAGAAATTAATATATAATAACAAAAATTATTATATAACGGTAATTTGAATGCAGGCAGACTTTAAACCGAAACTTATATAAATTAATAATTTTGAGTGCATAAAATTTAAGACAAAAAAATTTTCAGAAAAACTATAATGAAGATAAAAAAAAATGGCATATATTTTTGGAAGTAAAGGACATTTATTAAAAACGTTTCCTTAATATTTATAATTTAAACTGATTATTATATTATATATTAAAATGTAATGCCTAAAATATTAGTTTTAAATTATTTTTGTGCAATCAGTTACACATTTGGGTTTTTAAAACAGCTAAACAAGACGAAATATTTTGATAGTATTTAATATTTTACAATTGACTTTTTGTTTGCAAAAATATTTTGAATAATTTATTAAAAAAAAAATTATTTACATTTTTAAAAACTAAATTAATGCTTTCATTACGAGTACTCAATTACATGTGTGTAAATAATATTTATAATTAAAGACTTGAATAAACTAACAAATTAACCTACCAATCTTCTGCTTGATTTTTCTTCAGTTCCTCGAGGTGGTATAGGATTAAATGCATAAGAATATTGCTTATAGAAATCCCCGCTTGATTCGGCGGCCACTGCAACAATTACAAAATTTTAATTCGACTACATTTTTTCTTTGTTTTATTTCATCTAAATTTTATTTATATTTTTTAAATTTAAATTTTTGTTTTCTTTATTACGTTTTTTTTTTTTTTCTTTTAATATAAAATATTATATTAAAACAAAAAAATATAAGAAAACTGGAGAAAATATTTTTGGGAAATAGATTTATTGAGAAAGAAAAGCAAATAAAAATTAAAATAAATAAAACAATAAAGAAAAAGAATAATTAAGCAAATTTCAAAAATACTAAATAATTTCAAAAAAAAAACTATTAGAAGAAAAATTAATTATAATTAATTTTTCTTCATGATTTATTAAGTTAAAAAAAAGAAAAAAAAAAGTATAATAAATTCAATTAATAATGAATAAGGATATTGTTTGGCTCGCCTTTTTGTGGTGGATTTCTATAGGATTTTTATATGAAACATTGAGGTAAATAAAAAAAAAAATAATAATAATAATATTAAAATTCGCGTCATTCTAATAATATAATAATTGTAATTATTTCAAAAAAAAAAAAAAAAAAATATATTCAAATCTCTTAATTTTAATTTTGTTTTTTTTTTTTTTTTTTTGTGGAAATTACCAATCTTCTGGGTTGTTTAACTAATGGTCGGTTCATTCCATTCCTTTTATGATAGAGGCCACAGGCATTGCATAAATAATGCCCAGTTCCATCTCTTCGCCATAATGGAGTGGAAATCGCACCACAATTAACACATTCACGTCCCTCAGTAAAAAAATCCGCTTCGATGCCTACTTTTAATTTAATTGAATTTATTATAATTAAATTTTTTTTTAATTTATACTTTATAAATTAATTTCTTCATTTTTCGTTCATTCTTTTGTGATAATAACAAAACTAATATACTGCAGCACCCAGGCATATGTACGCGATTTTTTTTTATTATAATTTATTATAAAATATTTAAATGAAAAATTAACAAACAAAATAAAATTTACCCGGATTTTTAAAAATAGTTTTCTTATATACAGGAAGTGAGTATATGTTTTAAGTTGGAAATATAAATTAAGATAATATTTTGCTAATGGAAATGTTCCATTCTTTAAAATAAATATCTACTGTATTTTTTTTTTACTCTAAACTATTGAAAAAACCGAAAATAATAAAACCTTAATACTAAATACTTACCTTAAATGTACTTTTTTTTGTTTCAAATGGTAGCATTTCAAAATAACAAAGAGAATTAATTACCACTTGATTATTGATTAATAATTTTAATTTTAATTTAATAAATATTAAATAATGACTTTATAAAAATCATTTGAATTAGATTTTGTATATTATAAAAATGTTGAAACTACATGTTTTAAAAAAAAAATACTAAAATGATAAATATGTTTCTGAGATATTCAATTATTTATTGTGTAGTGAATATCATCAATATGCGTATTGACATGATTGACATGATTTTCACCTCATTATCTTCACTCAAGGACGCATATATTAACGCATTACGATGTTAATTTGCCGTATAAACTCCATATAACTATAATGGAAATTTACCAACTGTACAGTATAGAATCGATCAGAATTATCCAGTTACACATGTGAATAATTCAGTAGAGTGGTGAATAAATATCC